>WEIS01023899.1:0-17734 GCA_013389965.1 Todus mexicanus | reverse complement strand
TGTAGTGGGTCATCAGATTGAATTCCAAGGCTAATCCATATGCATAGTGAAAATACCATCTTCCTTTCTGAAAATAGCTATGAAAACAATAGGATCACACGTTCATATGGGTATCTGAGAATAAATGGCAGGACTGTGAGACCAAATTGCATTGCTTATAGGTCTTACTACTGCAGAGAGACAGATTTTGTAATGTATTTAAATATGAAGACAAGGAGATTAAACCCTAATAAGACCTTCTATTGAGATATTTAATCTTGACAGAAAACACTGGGAATTAATTTTTTACTTGTTTTAGACACTTAATAATGTTATCTAGAGCTCTCATATATGGAATAATTAAATTGTTATTAATGTTTAGCTTTATGAGAATAAATTACTCATAAAATTAAGAGCTGTTGGATTGAGACTTTGATTTCTAACACATAAGCAATTTTAAGATTAATCTATTAAAGATCCATTAAGATTGTGATAAAATTCTGAGTGTCTTCAATGGGATCAAAGCTGAGTCTATAAATGAAAACGTGATGTTTTCTTTACACGTGGCAACAGAAATATTCATGATTAAAAATATTGCTTTACCAATGAGTTGTCGAAATTAAGTTAAATGTCTTGGTCTTGCTAACTTAGGCTCTTTGGGTCCACTTCAATTCATGCATCTGTGTATGCAGTGTGGCAAGGCTGATAGAAACATGTGCCATGAAGCATCTCATTTCAGCATCTGACACACTGAATGTTGGCTAAACTGTTTTTTCAGCTCTTTGCAAGATGAAGTTTCGCCACTAAATTCACTAGAGGCCAACAAGAAGTAAGGAAAAACAGGTGTATCACTTCATCCCCAGATTCTGTTATTGCTGTGGTGATAGTGGTCCATTCTGTTGCTGAGTACAGCAAAAAGAATTGATAATTCTTATCTATGAAATAGCACTTTATATAAAGTAGGTCAATATCAAACCCATTCAAAAAACAGGGAAACCAAGGCACAAAGACTTGAAGTGGCTTGTTCCAAACTACTCAGGCAGCTCAGACAAAAAGCAAATAGGGTAACGCATACTATTGTAAAGTCACAGATTAGCAGCTTCAAAAGCCAAGCCTTTGCCATTCTGAGGGTGGAAAAAAATGTCACCAGGTGTTTTAGAAGTTAAAATATGTGATGGTATCAGTATTTTGATACNTAAAATATGTGATGGCATCAGTATTTTGATACAGAAATCAAAAGATGCTCCTTTCAAGTCATCTAAACTCTGGTCCCTTCCCATAACACACACAACCAAGACCTCCAGCTGTATCCAAGGTACACAAGAAATTAAGCTAAGGATCAGATGAAATTCACAGTTTGATATATTAGTCAATCATTTTTACCATTAGAAACTCCAGATACAGCAAAGTAAAACTTCCAAGGGAAAATGTATTTTCAAAGTAAAATATATTAATCTCACTGAGTTTTCTTTCAGGAAGATTTCCACCTGTATGTAACGCACAGTACAATGCCTTCTTTAATGATAGCGGTTTTGTCTGATTATTCTTTGTTCCCCTTGTAGTGTTTATTTTCTATCAGTGCCTGATAGAGTGGATTTCTTTTCTTTTTTTTTTTTTCATCTACTGTACTGTACTCTTTGCAGGTGAATCAGTATGTTACATTTCCCTGCTGTGGGTAGTTATAACAAACAGGTTAAATGAACTATAATAAAGATTAGAACAACAGCAGACGGACCATTAAAAAAACCCTGCAACAGTAATCATGGTTTTCTAGTTATGTATTTTATTAAGACCCAACAAATTAAATTTTGTAATCAACATATATTAGATTAATCACACTGTATGGTTTTGTGGTTTGACAGAAGTTCTCTTTCTCCTTCATGTATATACTCTTTCTCCACTACATTTCAGAGACTACACGGTGCCTTGAACTTGGCTAGCTACACCTCTGAGCCACAAGGCAAAATGAGATATTTAGGTGCATAACAAATGACAATGCTCCGTTAAGGGCTATTATTATGAAATAATATCTGTACACGTATATACTACATGTATTTTGCTAGTGTCACACTAAAACGATTCCTCTCTACAAGGTTATCCTTTATGAAATATTCTAATTTAAAAGTGGATAGAGACAGTACTGAAGTACTTTCCACCCCAAACTTCTCTTAAAAAGCATATATCAATTTCACAGGGATAAGGAAAAGAGACCATAGGTGTTTGTTTATATCACGGTTCCACATATCATTAAACCCAAAAGTACCACAACTTCCCTACTTCGTTTTTGTAAGCAATGAATATTTCCTATGTCATGGTTACCATGATGTGTTGACTTCATTTTTCTTCCTCTTGACCTCTATTGTCTTTGAAAATTCCTCTAAGTAACTGAAACCAGACGTGGCTTCTGTGTGGCAATTCCTGCGCAAGCTGAGAACTCTTCACTGCTGTAGTGAGATACTCAGCAGCTGAATTAAGTAATCCAAATCTGCTTTGTGCAACTGCAGCAGCACAAAAAGGCCTTAAAAGGATCTTTTGAGAGGCTATTATGTTTCAATCAACCTGGTGAGCTCAATACTCACATACAGGACTTACGGGCATGCTGTGCATTATAGAGCCTTACAAAAGTCACACCTCTGCTTTCTATTTTATGTAGTTTACAAATCCTAATTTAAATTTGGTAAAGTAAAACAGTTTATTTCTATTATAAGACAAATACACCAAATTTGGATGTGGTAAGAAAGAAAATAAATTAAATCCACATGTATTCACTATATCCACATGTATTTTCATCCAAGGGTGAAAAATCTAGTTGGACATTTGCTGAGATGAAATACCTGAAGCAGTGGAAGTTTCAGTGTGGCAGGTGAGTCAGACTTTGAGGCTGGATGGTTTATCTGGGCATTCCTGGGACAAGACAACCTCAAAGACACATTTTTCAGAGACAATTGGAAGCTCCGTTCAACACTAGCTGTTGTGAAAAGATGTGTTGGGCCTGACTGAGCTGGAGTTAATTTCCCTATAGCCGCCCTCCCAGTGCTGTGCTTTGCATTGAGGTTAGAAAGGTGCTGAAAACACAGTGTTGTGGCTGCTGCTGAGCAGGGCTGACGCAGCATCAGGGGGATGGGGTGGACAGGATCTAGGGAGAGGATGCAACCAGGACAGCTGACCCAAACTGACCAAAGGGATATTTCATACCTTATGACATCAGCTCAGCAATAAAGGCTAGAGAAAAGGGAGAGGAGTGGTGGCATTGATTGGAGAAGACATTTGTCCCCCAAGCAACCGCTACACCTATCAGAGCCTTACTTCCCAGGAAAGGCCTGACTTCGACTTCGCCTGTTATGGAAAGGAGAGATTAAATCTTGTTTTCGCTTTGTGCACACGGCCTTTCTTTACTCCACTTTGATTCATTAAACTGCCTTTACCAAAACCCATGGGCTATTCCTATCTTATTCTCTCCCCTCTTGTTGTGTTGAGGGAGATGTGGGGGAGAGCGATAGAGTGACTTGGTGGCTACCTGGCGCTTAGTCAAGGTTAACCCACCACAGAGGAAAATGGCTCCAGTTGTATTGTAAAAGGGTTCCTTTGAGCTGCTCATGATATATAAGTAGATGTAAAGTTTTTAATTAGAATTAAGGGTCTCCACAGACCTTCATTTAAGAAAAAAAATTCAATATGCTGAAAACACTATTGTAACACAGACTATTAATAACGAAGGCCTTCATTTTTTTCCACTATGCTTTTTAAAGAGGTTCTACAGCTGTTTATTTTCTGGACAGATGTCCATATTTTCTGAGGTCAATCAGTGAAATACAGGTGTCTATGTGGCCTTATACTGTGTTGTCCAGATATCTTCCTCTTTCTCTGCTTTCTAGCAGGCTTGTCTATTTTCTTTCATAACTTTTAAATTCAATATGGAGTTCTATGCAGTTCAGTGAAATGACTTTATTTACATCAGTAGATTTCTTCTTTACTAATAATTATGCCTGAGAATAACAGCTGAAAAAACATCATTAGTAACAATAAGTGTTGTATGCTAAGCATGAAGAATCCTGCCTAATAGTACAATAGCATAGTGACACTGGGGATCTCCGACTAGGTGTCTGTTAAGAAGGAATATAAACTTATGAGGCTACAAAGTCAACACTCTGCTCCAGAACAACATGATGAGTGCCTGACATCTGTGTAGGATCAGAGCATGGATGTCAGTCCTCTCCTTTCTAGAATCTTCATTTATATTCTCTAGAAGGCACCAGGTTCACATGTGAGAACCAATCATTAGTATGAGGGACATTATGACATTATTCTAATTCAACATCCTTCCACAATAATCAATTACAACATTTTTAATTAAGCTCCCGATCCACACATTTTATCTCAATTTTCTTTTATGGTATATTGGACATATTAAAGGTTATTCATTAAGGAATTTTCTTTTTATCTTCTATGGTAAATTGGAGAATATTCAATGAAAGGAATTCTATGCATATCATACTTAAAATCTCTCCTGTGTTATCAATCCTTGTAGTAATCTTTCTTTAATTATAGATATAACTGAGGTGTATATGTAATGGATAATGAACTATTGATATGTCTACATAATTATAGATATAACAGAGAGATATAGAACTTAGTTTGGAAAAAAAAAACCAAACTCAGTAATATCTTGTTGTTACCAGTCTCCAGCTTCTGATTTTCTGAGCAAAATAGACCCTCTCTAAAAGAGCCATTTAAAATAAGTCTGCTGGAATGGTGAGGAAGAGAAGAGGTTAAGGAGAGAAGTTTCATTTTTATTTTACTTTGGTTTGGTTATTATACAAATAGATGTTTTTGGAGTTCAGCTCATTTTGGGCTCTGCAGCAGGGTTTTTGAAACTCTGACTGTGCTGCTTTCAACCAGGGTTTCTGTCTTTCCATTCTCTTAGAGTCAAGAATCTGATCTTCAGCTAGAACTGAGGCTCCTGGGACCTTGAGCCCTTGGTTCAGCACCTCAGGATGACAGGGGCTGGTGCGTTCTGCTGAGCCTCCTGTTAGAACCTGAGAGGATCTGTATGAAATATTTTGCTGTCAAGGAACCGTAGTTTTCTTACAAATAGCTATTTCATCCTAAATATATCCTACTGCTCCTACTTAGAAAAGACAGAACAATATTAAAGCATATTAAAACATTCTGTGACTTCTTCATTCAGAAGTGACCTTTCTTCACTAGCTCAAGGAGGATTAAGATAAAGTGACCCAAAGCCACTTTACATCTGAATTAAAGCATCCATACGAAGTTTCAATGCCCTGTAGAAAGTATGCAATGGTTAATTTCTTTTAAATTCTCCTGAACGTCCTGTGCCTTTTTGATGTTAATGGTCTTTTTCCCCCATTACAAACCTCTAACAAACTACCATGGTTTACCAAGGTACCTAACTATGTGATTTATTTAAAGCACTTAAGTGAGTCCATTCATTACAATGACACTTCGCTTGTCCTTTAAGTTAAACATCTGCTTTCTGAATTGTAGCCTGAAAGTGAGTCTGTTCGCTTAGGATGTTTTGGGGGTATCATAGTTCCCAGTCCAGCAAGGTGCTGATCACTCTGCATTCCTAAACGTGACAAGAGCAATAGCAGATTCTCAAAATTTCTTAAAAGTTCACAGCAGCCTGAAGGAACAAATATACCCTCTATCAGTTGGCATAATTGAGATCTGATTTACATGTGTCTGACTGCCTTAGAGTTGGAGGCAATTTTGTGCTTACAAACCATTGACCTGAATTCATGTGCCTGAAGTGAATGTGAGCACAAATATTAGCTGTTATCTAATCACCCAAAGAATATTTACACCTGTTATGAATTATGCATGCAGAAATTCAAGCTCAATTATTTGTATATGCAAAGTTGAATACACAAAAAGATCATTTCTTAAGATCTAGGACAAGATGTTAAACTCTATATTTTATACAACAAGTACTGACTTATCAGAATATTGAATATTTTATGTCTGGCTAAGAGCATATGCTTAAAAGTAGTAAAATATGGATTAATACAAGATTCCTCACATAAGAACATGACAATGTTTCTTACCTGGATTCTGACCATTTTGAATATATTTGTTAAACTTGAAGAAGTGTGCTGTCATAAGAGAGGATAAATTTTTGTATTTGTGTATGCAAATTGCTGCGTTTAAAAATGAGATCTTTAATATGTCAGTTCAATCTAGGAATAAGGAAGAGTTGGAAATCTTGAAGGAAACAAAATGGCGAAAAAGAAGCAGAAAAAGTCCCTGAACAAAGGTAACAATAATTTCCCAAAGAAAGTACATTTACTGAGATGAACTGTGGTCTTCTGCCTTTTTTTGATTGGTCTATCTGCTTCTGCTAATAGATGGTTTTAACAGTATGAAATTAGGAAACACTTTTTCCCATCACTTCTTTGCTAAGGATGACTGCTAAGGAGGTAGATCAGAATAATGCCCATTACCAAGCAAGACAAGGACCTCATGTTTTGACAGTTGACAAGGAGAGATCAAGCGGGAATAGGAATTAAATGAGTAGGAGAGGTGAAGAGACTTACTGGAAATCCTGCTCAGCCCTGATAGAAGAAAGTTATGCCAAGGACAAAAAAAGCTCTGCAGATAGGGATTCCACATTTCCTGAGCTGCATAGTTGAATCTCCATTGTCCTGCCTTTGCATCCTGTTCAGCTCCCTCCTACAAGTTTACGGCAAGAGGTTTGTAGTGTAAATGACATGATGTAATTTCAGTAGTGAGAATTGATCTGGCCGTTAGGTTTCTTTTAATGACTAAGTGAAGCACCGTCTCAAGATTACAACTCACATCTCCATACTCAGTCTGAAAATAGGATTTTGACTTCAGACATGAGAAGCATAGCTGAGCAAACATGACCCAGATTCACACTTCTCTGTGCTATGATTTTTCCTTGATGCACAGTGAGCCATCTAAGCTGTTCTAAAAGAGCTGCTTACACTGACTCAAACACCACAGCTGAAAACATTCCAATAAGAACATTTTCCATTCTTTACAAACAAATAGCCATCAGAAAAAGTAGAAATTATTTTAAATTTTGAACTAGCACAGCCTTTAAAACTAAAATATGAAAGAGAATTTGTTTTCTACCTATCCTCCCAAACAGTCGTGCATTTACTGTAAGGATATCTAAGAGTACTTCAAGTCTAAACAGGGGAAGAAGAATTTAGTCTGTGCTATTTTAAGTTCAGAGGAATTTTTAGGCAAAGCAAAACACCCTGGCAATCACCACAGATGAAACAGAAGTGCTTCAAAGTAAATTTGCAATTTTCAGTCTCTTTTTCATTTAAGAAAATGTCCTGAAAGTCCTTGAAGTTTGACAGTCTTGCATCAGCTAGCTGCCTGCAGCATTCCCCTGGGCCTGCTTTTCTGATGTTCTCAGGTTGGGATCTATAGTAACACTGCTTCATATCACAAGCACAAACAGCTTTTCTTGCATATTTATCTCATTGCTATCTTGGAAACTGTACGCACAGCACAATAGCTTTTCAAATATTGATGGAACTTTCACTTATTATGTTATCTCCCTTGCAGCACTCCCTCAAAAAGCAGTACAGACATTTTCAGACTATGCTTAATGCCATATATACCTGATTCTTGCTTTTCATTGCACATATTCAAAGCTAAAATAAAAGCTGAATTAAAAATAACTGAGCAGGAAATAGTTATTGAGTTTTATAAAAGAGAGAGGTCAAATTTTCAAATACAAGTGACTGCATATTACTGAATTTATCATTATGACCAGATGTAGATTAACCAAGAGGGACTTAATGAGAAATTCACCTCTCAAATCATGTGGCTGGTACATCACGTGTTTCTACACAGTACAACATGACTGCATGATTATGCAGCCTTTTCCTCCACATCCATTTGTTTTAGAGATATGTCCATTCTTGATTATGGTCACAGGTGCGTAGCACAGGATTCAGTACCTCATAGAGACACCTTTATTTCTTTGAATGTCAAACAAGAGTTCATTTAAGATGCCCAAACATAGGTATCTACTGCCGTTTGAGACAGTAAGATAGCCTGCTGTCCTTGTTGGTGTCTAGTTGCTGCTCTTGAAGAGTTCAGGCGGGGGTGCTAGGCCGCAACATACTGTGTCTATCACCTCTATGGAGAAATGAACATCCCAGGATAACTTAAATGGCATGTGCTGCCTACGTTTGAACACCTTAATCAAGTTCTTAGTGCCTAATTTCCCGTTATAAACAACGAATATCTGGTCAATATGGTAAATAGAGTATGGAGAACTATTCACTTCACCCTACAGTAGACCACATTTGTTGTTCAGATGATTGTATCTGTAGACTCCACTGACCATATCAAATAATAATGTGAGTTTAGATGCATGGTTTACATGAACATACAATGAGGTATAGAATTTAAGTGTTTTATTTCATAAGATAATCCCCAACATCTCAATTTCTGCAAGCAAGGATGCACTTATTTTGAGCTGGAGTTCTATGTCCTCATGTATAAAGTATGCAGGTTTCTAAAATGGGATTCATGCCCATTGAAGAGGATAATCTACAAATCCATGCATACTTTGATGTCGAGATTTTACCAATGCATTTAATTTTAGCATGCACTTCTAGCTCTGTTTTTCTGCTTACTCTAAACTG
Organism: Todus mexicanus; assembly: GCA_013389965.1. Taxonomy (NCBI): domain Eukaryota; kingdom Metazoa; phylum Chordata; class Aves; order Coraciiformes; family Todidae; genus Todus; species Todus mexicanus. Next base: position 9,101 of record WEIS01023899.1, on the reverse strand, counting down.
CCACAGTCTTGGACACATTTCAAGGCTAAACCTGATTTATAAAATATTAAAATAGATGAAGTTTTGAGAGACTACTCTTCTTGATACAAGGGTTTTCATTATTGGACATCAGATTATGAAACTTAGACTTTCACAAAACATACTGTATCAAACCAGCTAGATCACTGACTTGGAAAGGAAAGAGCTATAAATTGGGACCCTCTTAAAATATAAGGCAACTTCCCTGATCACTATCTCAAATGGGATGAATCTCTCTCTGTGAGCAGCTATTCTTATGGAAGCAGTCTAGATGATTGCATAGATGAAGTTTTGTTATCTGAGGCTGGGTGAGTATGGTGGGTTGGCCCCAGCTGGCAGCCAAACACCCACACAGCTGCTCACTCACTCTCCTCTCACCCCACAAGCAGGATGGGGAACAACAAGAGTGAGAAAACCCATGGCTCAAAATAAAACCAGGGAAATCATGCAACAGTTACTGTCACAAATAAAGCAGACTCAATTCTGTTTCAGTCTGGGGAATTTAACTTAATTAAGAACATTTAATTACTGATTTGGGTATTGGGAAACAAGGAAGATAAACATTTAAACACTTAGAGGAAACATCTTTACTCTTCCTTTTTCCAGCTTACCTTCACTGCAGGTCTCTCCTTTCACCGTGTTATTGTTGCAGGTTACATTCAGCCCCTCCAGTGATGTGACGTGGGGCAGGGGATTGGGGCCAAAGCACAGCCAAGTCTCCTGACAGTTGTTACTTACTCCGACAATGCTCCTTCCTTCATGCCTGTTTTCTCATTTCGTATGTGAGTCCTCCATGCTCTGCAGCCCCTCTGCAGGCACTGCCAGATACACCACTGAGCACCTCATATGCTCTTGTATTACTGATCTTTTTCCCTTCAGTGTTTTACTGTCCTTCCTTAAATATTGTTTTCCCAGAGGCAGCTGTCACCAGGCTGACAGGCTCAGCTGTGTCCTGCAGTGGGTATGTTGGTACCAGCTAGAACCAGCTCTATCTGGCACAGGGCAGCCCCAGCATCCTCACAGAGGCTGCCCTCTTCTGCCAGCACCCTGCCTTTTATACCAAACACAGCAAGATGGATGCCCTCTGAAACAACTTGCCACCCATTTGCAGAGGCGAAGCTGCAGTAAGTCACTCCTCAGAGGTGGTATGGTTTAAGCCTGCCCAGCCAGCAACAAATCTCCAGTCAGCTACTCATTCACTCCTACCCCTTCCAATCGGATAGGGAGGAGAAAATGCAACAAAAGGCTGGAGGGCTGAGACAAAGGACAGGGAGGACGCACTTGCCAATGATGGTCATGGTCAAAAGACAGACTCAACTTGGGGGAACAAAATCAATTTAATTTAAACAAACCAACACCAATTTACCAATTGAATCAGAGGACAGTGAGAAAAACAATTGGATCTTAAATATACCTTCCGCTCACCCTTCCCCTTCCCCTCCCCAGGCTCAGCTCTGCTCTCGATTCTCTACCTCCTCCCCCACAGCAGTGCTGTCACAGGGAATGGGGGTTTCAGTCAGTCCCAGTCCATTTCATGTTGTTTCTGCTACTTCTTCCTCCTCAGTGGGAAAACTCTTTGCAGTGTTCCCCAGCTGCCATGTGTCGTACCTCCCATGGGAGTCAATCTTCCATGAACTTTTCCTACCAGCATGGGTCCTCCTTCCTCACTGACCTGGGTGCTCACATGGCTGTCTCTGCTATGTCCCACCTCTCTCTGTAACAAAAGAACTCACCCAACAGGGTTTTCCCTTCTTAAATATGTTATCACTGAGGTGATGGTTGGCTTGGCCTTGGCCAGAGGCGTGTCTGACTTGGAGCTGGAGTAGCTTCTGGAATCTTCTTACAGGAGACATGCCAGCAGCCCATTCCCTCACTACCAAAACCTCACCAGACAAACCCAACACAGCAGGGAAAAGGGTGAGTGGTACTTAGTTCCCTGGAGTCTTTGATCCTCTGAGGCAGTGTACAGTGCAAGACTGCTGTCTGCCTCTCTGGGAGCAGTCAGTCCAGACTGTGGATTTAAATGGTGGAAGGGAAAGCTCTCTGGCAAATATTGGGACTAAACACGGTGTGAGCTCCTAACACGATATACACAAACGTTTCTCACATTTTTTTCCTGGTTTTCAACTTGTCTGCTAGTTTTGTTTATATGTCTGGCTTCAGTTTTAAAATAATTACATTGTTTAACAAGACTCCCTTGAAGTGGCTGTAGAGCTTTTACAGTGAAGGTCTGTGAGCTCCCAATATGTCACCTTGTCTATCTTGGTGGTTATTGTTTCAAAGAGTTTCAACAAACTACTCAGGCATGATCTTGATCCCTCCCTGCATCATACTGACAACCCCTAATCAGACTGTTTTTCTCATGAATCTCTTCCACTTTGATCTCAGAGTTTTAAAACCTCTCCAAGTTGATGTTAAACTACCTTCTTTGTAATTTCATTGCCTGTGTCCATATGTATGCTAGCCAGTTTAGCTAGTAAAATATTAATCTGGAACTCTTGTGCTGAAACATATTATCTTCCAGGTATGGTCCACACTCAAATATTTCTCTTAATGTCACTTTACCTTGAGTCTTGGAGTTTTGGTCTTCCTCTGCAGGTAGGCATACACTCGGGAGTTACAGAGCTGAAACAGTTACTGGAAAATTGTAAGCAAGCCCAACAGGTGTTGACAGATGTTAATTTTAGGTAAGCACAGAAAGAAAAGTTACAGTATATAACCTTTCCCAGTGCTGGCTGCATTCATTAGGTGGGTGACAAGGAGCATCCCCACACACTCCTGCTGCTGTCTCTTTGTTAATATAGCAGAATGGCACTGTGGATGCTTTCTCTTGTTTCTCTGATAGCTTGGCAAAAATACATGAGAGTCAAATTGCTATCATCAGTCATCTATGAAATTTCTGCTGTTAGAAATTGCACGGAGTGGATGAATGGATCCATCTAACACCTTCCACTGCAATTTGTCCTGACACTTACTTGATGAACAAAAGAAATGTTGTGTACTAAATATATATGGGAATGGTTTGAATGCCTTGAATAGGTTTAAAATTCATTAACATACCAATATCACTTCAAATTTTGTGAGGCAAAAAATTAGAGTGAACTGCAACAGGTGGGAGGCATGATGGTACTGGGAATGTGATTGCAAATATGATGTCAAAAGTTTAAAAACAATATTTAAAATTCAAGGTTCTGAAAAAAGGTTTTTAAGAATAATAGGTCATCAATTACAGGTTAAGGTTTCTGTTTGTTTTCTTGCTTTTTTATTTGTTCTGTGTGAATACATATTAGTTTAATGAAATGTATATGAAACTGGAGAAAAAATTATTACCGATAGAGGAAAACGTAGCATAATGTTTCAAAGTACAAGATGATGTAAGTGCAGAATTACCCATCAGTAACTGTTTGTTTCATTCTTTGAACTGCAAGATTTATTTGATTGCTCACTTACCAAGCACACGTAGCTACAGTTTAAATTTATAAGGCTACTTTGCTTAACCATGCATATACTAAAAGGTATAGCTATATTCTGTCTTACGCACATATGTAATTGTGATTACTCAGTTTATCAAGCAAGAAGTGGATCAACAGTGTCACTAGGTTTGGTTTAGTCTGTCACATTCTTCCATTGTTGCTTTCAGAGTCCAATGATTTCTCAGCTAAGAGGGCAAGAACTTAGACATCTGAACAGTGAAGCAAAAATCGCTTTTGTCGTTAAACCCAAACCATCCTGAAAGATGGTGCTTTTAATGGATTTTTTTTTTCTTTACACAGGTGTTCACATGCTTCAAGCTACCTTTAGTTTGAGTGGTTTAGGGTTTTGCAGAAGCACAACAAATATATACAGTTATTAACGAAACGTGGAGCATAAATGTGTTTACTGATTCTCCTCTAGAGCTTGTACAAAGCGAAGGAATTATCAATTTCTCTTTGATAATAACTAAACTTGTCATGCTTTTCATTTCTCTGTAGTGGTATCATAACTGCACCACTTCTCCTGCAATCATAAAGTTGTGACTTGTATTACGTAGCCTTCTCTTTACTTTTAGGATTTCAGTACAGCTGTAAATGTTTACTGAATTTATGCAGCCATACTCTTTTCTATTCAAAAAGCAGCATTTNCCCATGGCACCAGGGGCTCTGCCTGGGCCTGGCAGCGCAGCATCTCATGGCCACTGCTTCTGCCCCCAGCCATTGCCTCCAGCTCACTCACAGCCATCATGGGGACATTCAGACACTTGCACCCTGGGGCTGTGGGATCACCCACTTCTGGAAGGATGAGGGGCAGCAAGCTCACTCACATCTTCCAGAGCAGGAGGTGTGGACAGGATGTTCCTTATGTCCAGATGAGGGGGGTCTGCACCATCCATGGCTTCTGAAGGGGTGAAATTATATGTAGCACTGTGTTTGGGATAAAAGGAGGGATAAAGATTTATTGAGGTTATAGAAGGTATTTAGAAAACAATTTGTTGCTTATTAACTTTTGCAATAGTATTGTGGTTTATCTGTCGCCTTGCTAATATTGATCCTAAATATGTAGTTTACTGATTCTCAGTTAATTACACCTCATTAATAAATCAGTCAAACTATTTCAATCCTGATTTGGTTTGAACTACATGAACCAAGCAGATTTTCCATGGGACAGGGGTTTGATTTACTAATGAACTTCCTCTAAACTGTGATTGGCACAGGTGGCCAAGGAGACCAGCAGGATCCTGGCTTGTATCAGGAATAGCGTGATCAGCAGGAGAAGGGGTGTATGGCCCATCCAGGAATGTTTGTGCAACTGCTGAGCCACTTAATAATTTGACTACAATCCCATCTCCACACTTTACACATTAACAGACACCTGAACTATAAATATTAGTTCTATTACGGACCTATTGTGTGGATGAGAATTCAACACCAAATCATACGGACAGACTGACGGGTCTGTCCTCCTCGCCCATCCCAGAAGGGACACCTTTTGGTAAGATTTTGCTCCTCAGCTACGTCTAGTGTACGTTTGTACGTTTGTATGTATTTTCTTAAGCTATATTTTGATTTTCTGAAGCTAGTGTATTTTTCACAAGCTATCTCAAAGAATCTCTATATGTTGTGAGTGTAGATAAATTCTATTTTTTGTGTATCTGACTGCTTCTTGGCGGGCTGTTTGTGAATCTGGTGTTGGGCCTATAGCAACACTTCTTAATTGACATACCTATTAAGAGAAGTCCAGCCGCCCCTAGTCCCTCTAACCTCTTACTAAATTTACCCCCCCCACACACTTCACACAACAGCTGCATCAACCACTTTGCTTGCCACTCCAACAGCTAATATCAGAGCAGTTCTTACTTGAACTGCATTTTAAATGAAGTTACGTAAAGTGAAAAGTATTTTTCTGTCACTTCTGTTCTTCACAGTTGAACATGTGGACTAGTATACAGCACTTAAAAGATCAGGGGTTTTTTTAGTTTTTGTTTTTTGGGGGGTGGGTTGGGGTTTTTTTGTTTGTTTGCTTACATTTCAGTGTACTGGTATTTGTGTTTAATTTTGTGATATTTGGGAAAACGTTTCAGCTCATTCTCTCTTCCTTGCCTCTGCATAGTGTTCTTCTCTCATTGATTTCCTGATTGCAAAAAAGACTATGAGTTATGTTTGGTACAGAGGCATGCAAGATAAAGAGGCTTTGCCTTTGAGTCTGTGAGCTACAACTGAATAAAAATACCTCTGACTGGTTTTGACATTATTTCCAGAATATTTGATCTTTTTCATAGGCTTGGAAGTCCAAGCATGTTAATCACACTTGGCTGTTTGCACTGAGGAGTAAAAAGTAACTGAAAATCATAGCCAAACACTCCACTGTATATTGAGGTCTATAAAAACTGGCGCATGCTTTAACTGGACCAGTTAAATTTTAAACCAGAGGCAGATAATGATCACCCATCATAATTTATGGTATGATTCTATGCCAGAATCAAAAGCTATTTGGTGAATTCTAAAAGAGATATAAGAAAATATTTCTATTTCCCGAGAGCTTTAGGTGAATCTTTGGATAAATTTCTGTGAAAAACAGTGAGGATGAAGTTTCTATTGGCTGAAAACACATTTAATAGACTAAATACCTTGTCAAACCTCTGTAACTTTATCTAATTTACACTAAATGAGTAGTTGGAACATTTATTTTGCCTTCTACCTACAACACTATTGATCCTTTATATGGGAAAATACCCTCTGGAATGTCAGAGCTTAAATCTGATGTTTAAAATTATCTATTTCTTTCTACAGTTTGCATCTCTATTACTTCTACTTTTTACAAATGTATTTTTACTGGTATAATGTCCTATGAATATTTTCCTCTAGACTATAATCTGTTCTCATGCTTCTTCAGCTTCTAAATGTCTTTCCTCCCTTTGCTGTTCATCCTTCGAAAAATACTCAACCTTTTCATGTTAAAGAAACAATTAGAGTCATTCTAAATGTCTCCTATACTATACAACTTAAGAGTAATTCTTATCTTGATTTTTATATATCACAAGTTCTGTAAATCCGTGTATACTGTTCCACTACGTTCTATGTAATAATTTTTCAAAATTCATTATTTTATAATTTTTAGTGCATTGACTATTGGGATGAAAAATTGCCCTTGATATAGTATTAAATTGAAGTTACAGAAGAAGTTATTGCCTCAGAGAAGGTTAATATGCCATCTTTATTTTGAATGGCAAATTGCCCAATAGAGGTGGATTGATATATAATTTAACTGTTATCCATATTGGAGCAACTTGCATCAATTAATTTTTCAGTGATGCCATTAAAATATATCAGAGTCCCAAAACTATAGTCAGCTTTCCAGACCAGAGGCTCAGATCATTAAGTCTTTGGGGTGTGAATGCAGATAACTATCCAAGGAGAACTGAGGTCATCTGATGCAAGTGCGTAAAGGAAATGACAGCTTCCTTCCTTCGGATAGACGACATCTTGGGGGGGTTTGAGCCTTGTGATTATTCTGTCAAAAATGCCAGGCAAGAGACAGAAAGGTCAGTATCAGGTGCTTCAAAAACAGAAGAGATTATATCGCTACTTGACACTTCGGGTATGTCAAGTTGGTATGCATTTTACTGGAACCTGATTGATTTTCTTGCTTAATTTTCACTCTTAACAAAAGGGACATTTATTACCATTATAATCTATCCTGTCTCTAGCTGTGTATATTCATGTTTTTCATTTTTATTAATACTATGAATCTCAGGATTAGATAATATCTCATAGAAATTACCTACATACGTTAATTAGATGTTATGCAAATTACTCCTCCCGGTTTAAAATAGCTTCATAATGAAATCTATTGGCCTATCATAATTTTTTTTAAAAAAAATAGCTCTATCTTTTTATTTACTTCCTGTAAAGTATTCTTTATTTGTAGTTATATATTTTTCTACTTGCTCTTGATTATATCTTCGAATGTTCCTAATCCTTAGAATATGTCCCACCACTGAAGATCTTCTATATGTCTAATCTTTCAGGACCTAATTCACATAGCACAGTAGGAAATGGGAAGTCTGAATTACTTTTAACAGAAGAGTGACCATGCTAAAGATCTTCAACTGGCACTTTTTTCTAATCAGAAGACCAGAATACACATTTGTTAGCGTATTCTTATCAAACCTTCTCCCACAGTTATTCTAATACCGTAGAATCACAGAAGGGTTGAGGTTGGACGACTGCTCTGGAGATCACCTAGTCCGGATGACTGTTCAAGGCAGGATCAGTTAGATCCAGCTTCTTAGGGTCATGTCCAGCTGGATTTCAAATATCCCCATGAATGGAGACTGCACAACCTTTTTGAGTGTTGAAGCACCCTCATAGGAAAAATACATTTAAATAGAATTTCCTGTGTTTGTTCCCATTGCCTTTTGCCCTGTCACTGGGCACCACTGAAAAGAGCCTGACTGCATCCTTTTTGCATTGTCTCAAGTACTTATATATATTAATAAGGTTGCCCTGACTCTCCTCCAGGCTGAGCATTCTCAAATCCCTTAGCCTCTCCTCATAGGAAACACGCTCTAAGTCTTTAAACCTCTACAAGGCGCTTTGATGGAGTCTCTCCAGTATATTCATGTCTTTTTTACTAGGGATTCCAGAACTGGACATAGCGCTTCAGATGCACCTTAACAGAGTTAAGCAGAGGGGAAGAATCTATTGGCAGTACGCTCCTAATGAAGCCTGGGACGTTGATGATCTTCTTTTCTGCAAGCACACATTGCTGGCTTATATTCAACTTGGTGTTCACCAGAACCCTCAGGGCCTTTTATGCGAAACTCATTTCCAGCTAGGTGGCTTTCAGTATATACTAGTGCATGGTGTTGCTCCTCCAGAGGTTCAGGACATTCCCAGGCTGCCCAGGCCGCAAGCTGTAGGTCTTTGCAATATACAATTTTACTTTCTCGTCTGCTGCTACACATCAAACAATGCTTGGTACCTCTGCCCTTAGGTATGTCCAAGGTAAGAGAGAATGTCATCTCTGTGTTAGTCCCGTGATCTCATTATTGCCTGGTGTTTTGTGGAAACACGCTGCGAAGAACAGTCATTTTCAAATAGAATCTCTTCTTATGTTATTTATAATTAATGATTTATAAAAACCAGAACAGCTCCAGTAAGGAGGCTGAGAGAGAAAGAGTTGTGTACCTAATAAGGAAAGAAAAAAATTGTTTGAACCCTGCATTCATCAAACAGTTACAGATAACTTTTGTGACTTTATCATATGTATTTTATTCAAGGATTTTTTTTTTAATTACATTATTTCATTTTATTTCATTTTAACTTGTTTAGATTTTCCACTTAGAAATAATTCTTAGTTTTACTTATTGCTCTGCAAAGAAACAAAACTACAAAACTGCTTTGTTATATATATGAGTATAATAGTGAAGCATGCTGATTATGCCTCTAAGCCATTCTACCGAGGCTTCCATAAAGGTCAAAGAAACTAGAGCATGGGAAGCCGGACTCCTCAGCGGAAAGGTCACGCTGCCACTAAGAGGAATGGCAGGACCAACAGAGAGGCTACTCATGTTAAAGGAAGTTAAAACCATCAGACGATAGCAG
>WEIS01023898.1:754-12714 GCA_013389965.1 Todus mexicanus | reverse complement strand
CTCTTCAGCTCCTTTCTTGACTGGATGTCAAATTTTAATCCAATCCAAATATGAGGGAGAGGTGGAAGAGGTAGAAAAGGAAGAGGAAGGGAGAGCCTCCCTGTGTTAAGATTCACAGCTCAGAGGCAATGGATCAGGCCAGGGAAGAAAAAATAAGGTTTTCACTGAATAAAGACAAGCGTGCTTTGAGGTATCTGTGCTGTATGGTTTGGGCTTTTTGCCTTTCATGCAAATATACTGCCTAATGGAGACAGGTGTCCCTTGTGGAAAACCTGTATGGAACTATCAGAGTGGATAATTATCCTTGGAGAAAAAAAAAGTGGGAATAGGGAAAACAAGCCATCCTCTCTCCTCTCAGCTGATGTTTGAGCTTCTAAGCATTTGCACTTGAAAGTCTTCAGACATCTTTGAAGTTAGATATGAGATTTTCAGACTACTTTCTCTACCGATGGCTCTGAGGACCCCAATTTTTAGAACATGGTTTCTAAAACAAATTCCTTTCCGTGGCATCCTCAGTTCACCCCACTGAAGTATATAACCATCCAGTACCTACAATCCGAACAACTCCTGGGTATCTAGGTTCCAGATACTTTATGCACAAAGTGTTTATGACTCCAAAAGTCAGCAGAAGTAAATATGCAGTACCTTGCACTTAAGAAGTTTTCAATTTGGTCTTTGTGCTAAACTTTTCTCTCTAATGAGCTATGAAAATACATGGACCTTGATGTCTGGCTACAGAGTGATAGACACTAAGAGTCCTAAAGGATGCAAAATCAGTACGAGTGGTATTCAGAGAACACAACTCAGTCATCAAGATCTAGACTTGGGCACGTATATAAATAATTCTGATATAGGTCTAAAACACTTCATGATAAAGAATTACTTTTCTAAGGTCACATGGCAATAAGTTACTGAATTGCCAATTCCAACCAATGAGCAATCCCACAGCAGTCCGGGTCTGCTCTCCCTCACATGCAGACTCTTCTTTCCCTACAACAGCGTGACACATTAGCCTGGTTATGCAACGCAAGCCTTTCTTTCCCTAATAATCATCCTTTTCCTCATAACACTGCACACAAGTCCCTGTACACTAGTTTGCGCCACAGTTATAGAGCAAAACAAACAAGTGAGCAAAAAAAGATGAGGCATTTACAAAATTATCCCAGAGCCTTGAAAATTTCAGCTATGGCCTTTTGAATCTCCGGCCTCCTGCAGCAGAGCAAATTCCACATGCCCTCCTAGCACTGCAGGGAGGAGTATTAGCCTATTGGCAGGTATAGCCCACAGTTTCTTTTGCAGAACCCAGCTGTGCTGAATAAATAAATCACCTGCGGCCATTTATGTGCAAATAACCTGTGCCAAGGGGCCTTTTGGAAGGAAAGCTTCGATCTGTGTTCACAGCAGCGGTGTTGTAATGGAAGCAAATAAACATGCGTGCTTCCCTCCCTGTTCTCTCCCCTCCCACAGCGCTTTTGTAACACAGCACTTTGCCTTGCTGAGTTAAAGCTGAGAAGCAGCATTTTGCATTAAGTAGTCGACTGTTACAGAGGAGAAAGTGCCACAAAGTGCACTTAACAAAACCCATCCTCTACTCCAGTGTTGGGATGTTAAAACCAGAGATGAGTGAACATGTCTCATTTCCCCATCTGTAATCAATACCCCTGACAGGCCCCATTAAAAAGCCAACCAATTCTGCCACTCCAGCTCCCAGCCGCACCCCGCGACACAGTTATTAAATAAAGTACACTGGCTTTCACTGTGAATGGGGATTGCCTAACATAAGTGTGGTACTTGGAGAGTGAGGGGAAGTGGAGATACAGCGGGTTTGAGCCTCTAGATTCTCTCTCTACGAGCACCCACTCTCCTCTGCTGCTAGTCAAAGCCCTTCCTCTGAATCTCCTCTATACAAAAAGAAAAAACAACCAAAAAGCCCAACCAAACCAAACCAACTCCATAACATGTCACTGCCTTTACTTCCTTGCCTATCCCTTCTGAAGAGCTTACAACCATCTATTGTAGCACTCCAGTCATGAGAGTCATCCCACTCTGCTTCTGTGATGATGACNCCACTCCTGAGAGCCATCCCACTCTGCTTCTGTGATGATGACTATGTCACAGCTGTCCTGCTGCACGGTGGCTTCCAGCTCCTCCTGTTTGTTGCCCATGCTGCGTGCATTGGTGTAGATGCACTCGAGCTGGGCTATTGACTCCACCCTAACACTGGCATGCCACCCCTAAGCTCAACTCCAGTGATCCTGGTTTTATCCCCTTCCTCCTTTGAACCCAGTTTAAAGCCCTTTCCACGAGCCTCGCCAACTCATGCACAAGAATCCTTTCCCGTCCTCAGAGATAGATGAGCTCCATCTGTCACCAGCAGGTCTGGTGCACTGTAAAACCCCAAATCCCATTGGTGACACCAGCTTCTAACCCATGAATTAATCAGGTGTGTTCTCTTTCTTTCAGTGTTCTTCCTACCCCTGGAAGGATGGAGGAAAACACAACCTGTGCTCCTAAGCTTTCAACCAAGCTCCCCAATGCCCTGAAGTCCTTTTTAATTGCTTTTGGACTTCCGTCTGTAACCTCATCACTACCAACCTGGATAACCAAGACTGGGTAATAATCAAAGGGCTGCCCCAGATTAGAGAGCTTCCTGGTAACATCTCTCACCTGGGTGGCAGGGAGGCAGCACACTTCTCTGTGGGATGGATCTGGTTGACATATGGGTCTCTCTGTTCCCCTCAGAAGGTCATCACCTACAACAACTACCCTCCTTTTTTTCTTAATTGAATAGTCCTAAGCCTGGGGTTGACTGGGTTACTCCCTGGATGGACCTTCCTCTCCATCATTTGCTTGACCCTCAAGTTCCAGAGCCCCACACCTGTTGTGCAAGGACAACAGAGGGAGAGGGAGGCCAGAGGGGATTCACCTGCCTCCCTGAGCGGGTACCTGTTTCCATTCCCCCGCATCTCTTATGTCCTCTCCTTCTGCCCAATCAAAAGAGGGGAGGGGATCCTCTGCTTCTTGTGGACCCTCCATCTGCTTCCTTTGCCTCAGGGGATGGCTCCACCAACCTATCTCCCTTTCACACTCCCTGATACTCTGTCACCTTTCCAATTCCTCTCCCAGCTCTGCTATCTGGCTAAGCAGATCATTCCCTGGTTGCCACACACACAGGGGTTGTCTCTGCCACACTGCAGTATGAGTGCCAGACTCAGGCTCTCCCTGCAGCCAGAGACCTGCCCAGCCCCATCTTGGTGTGGGAGCTCCCCTGGGTCCCCACATTCCTTTTGGCAGTGTCTTTCAGCCAAGTGGTGACCATGGCTGGGTCCTCCTTCTGGGAGGGTGATGACCACTAGTTGAGTTTGCATCTCCAGCCAGGAGGGGAGACCAGTTACCCCCAACTGAACTCACCTCTTGCACTGGCAGAGTTCTCAGCATCCTGCCTGGCAAAATGTGACATTCTGGGTGACTCCCCGGGTGACACTGCCTCACCCCTTCTTCGCTCCGCACCATCGTGAAGGGCTCCTTCTATAATGGTGGGTGGGAGGGNGTTACCCCCAACTGAACTCACCTCTTGCACTGGCAGAGTTCTCAGCATCCTGCCCCTGCACCCTGCCTGGCAAACTGTGACACTCTGGGTGACTCCCCGGGTGACAATGCCTCACCCCTTCTTCGCTCAGCACCATCGTGAAGGGCTCCTTCTATAATGGTGGGTGGGAGGGGGTGTGTGTGTGTGTGTGTGTTTGAGCAGTGCCTGTTGGTACATTAACGCCCCTCTCAGAGCTGCCCCAGTGGTGCCAGCTCTGCCTGGGCCCCTTAGCAGCCTCAGCAGCCACCACCAGCTGCAGCCCCAGCACAGCCCAGCTGCTCGCCTGGCTACCAAAAGTCCCCCTGTCGGCCCTTTTCCCCTTTTGGCCGCTATTGCCTTCCCCTACACGGACTGACCTGCACTGGAGCTGCTCTCCTCGGTGAGTAAGGATGTCTTATGAGGAGAGGTTGAGTGAGCTGGGATTGTTAGCCTGGAGAAGAGGAGGCTGAGAGGAGACCTTACTGCTCTCTACAACTACTTGAAAGGAGGTTGTAGTGAGACGGGTGTTGGTCTCTTCTCCCAAGTAACTAACACTGGGACAAGAAGAAATGGCCTTAAGTTGCACCAGTGGAGGTTTAGGTTGGATATCAGAAAAAATTTCTTTATTGAAAGACTGGTGAGGCATTGGAACAGGCTGCCCAGGGAGGTGGTGGAACCACCATCCCTGGAGGTGTTCAAAAAATGAGTAGATCTGGCACTTCAGGACATTGTCTAGTGGTCATGGAGGTGTTGGGTAGAAGGTTGAATTTGATGATCTTAGAATCATAGAATCATTAAGGCTGGAAAGGACTGCTATGATTCTCTATCATCACAGCTCCAGACTTTCCTCATTTTCAAGTCTTAACTCTGAACAAGCTAAACTCAAAATAATCACACCACCAGTCTCAGAGATCTCACTCCTCGCAGGTCTTACAAGTGTGCTTACACTAACCATTACGAACACTGCAATCCTACGCACACACACATGCACCCATCCTATCTTATTTCCAAAAGCTGAAGGAGTAGTAAAAAAAAAAACAAAACCCAACACTTTCCATAAATAATTTTTTAAAGTTTTAAAACCATGTGCTCTTTGGCTGTGCTCGTGACCCTGATGTGTCTGCTTTCCAAGAATATTTTGGTGAGCAAGTTCATTCCAGGAAACATCAATTACCAGAGGACGTGCAACAGAAAGTTAATTCCAGAGCCCGTAGGTAGCTGCTCTAGCAGTCTGCTCCTCTGATTTTATTCCCCAAGTGGGATGGCATGAAAGGCACCCTGATGCCTCAAGCTGCTCTCACATCCTTGTAACAAATTGGTTATTATTGGACCAAGCGTTAAACAAACATTGCCCATTGAGTTTCAAATCAACAGAATCATCTGTGCAGATTTCAATCTGTTCAAGACTACTTCCAGCTGGATATCTGTCAGGGTCACCTATATCCACTCCCCCCACAAGCACCTCCCTTTGCCAGTGCCAAAGCTTTCTTGTGGACTTGGACCTCTTCCTAAATAGGAAGTTCAGAGCTTGCTGCAAGCTGCTGTGCATGTTCTCCTGCTGAGGCTGTGCTGTGTTGCTGTACATGTGACATCAAACTTCATTCCTGCCTGATCAGCAGCCCAGCAGCCTCTCACTTAGACATCAGCTCACTCCTCATCCATGCAGACCACGGACCCCCTGTCCCACCAAGGTACATGGCTATAAGAGGTAGAAAAAACTAGGTAAAAGAACTTCATTTGCAAAAGCTGAAAGACCTGCATCTACTTTACCTTCAAACACAGTCTGCCAAATCAGGTCACCAGCACCGCAGCCTGTTCAAGTCTACAGCTCCCCTGCTGTCCTAAGCACATGGCCGTAGGGCTGGGTCTCTCTCTACAAAGGCAGGCTTAGTAAACTTGGAAAGAGTCAGAGGGAGATGGCTTTTCCCTCTTCCGTCCCCCAAGGAGCATTCCCCACTCCATTTGCACTCAGAGATTTATCAGGGTGCTCAAATACTGAAGCATGAGTGGGGAAAAAGGACAAGGGTATCTCTGGAATCTCTTCCTTGGCTGATCCTATATTCCCTTCCTCTATCACTGAAGGCAGAAATTTTTCTGATGCAACATAAGCACAGTTAAAGAAAAAGAGTACATAAAAGTAAAAATGTAGCTTTTAATAAGGTACTTTAAAAACTTATCATTGTCTGTTGTGGTTTTTTTTTAAAAAAAACCCCGTGCAACAACAAATAGGTACAGCAAGCTGAAAAAAAATAATCAGATGCCCCAACGCTGCATGGCATTAACTAGCAACAAACCCCTTGAGGGCAGCATGTGATCCAGTTGAGCTCCACCGATTCACTCCCAGCCTAAGGAAGTATTGCAGAAGTCACGACAAATTGGACTGTGCTCCCAGTAACAGAGAAAGCCGCATGACTTCCCAAGCTCCCAGAAGCTGCTAAAATTCTGCCAAGAGAGTGTCTTCCTAATTTGCATTATCTTGGTCATTTACAATTCATCCAAATAGAGCTGGCAATTAGTGGTTGTTGGTAAACTCTGCTGTGAACCCCAATCAGTGCTTCGCCGCTCTGGCTCTATTTACAAATTCTTACAGTTATGGGCATATTACAGAACCAGTTTTGACAGTTTCTGTCCCATGAATTTAAAGTTTTCCCCAATTACAGCAGATAATGAGAAGACCAAGCTCACTAAAACATAGAGCCCTGTGACCCGAGGACTCCTATGCCCAATTTGTGGGAGAACATTGAGCATCATGATATGCACATTGACTGAAGAGGTGCAGAGCCACCAAGCTGCCTGAGCTGAGGCAAGGAGAGGATGCAGTGTTTCTTAGGAAAACTAAACTGCCTCTTTGCTACAGGTGCAGAAAAAACCATCTTGAATCACCATGGGATCATCTAATCCTCATCTGGCTGAGCCTATGACAGCTGGGCAGAATTATCAATAGTTTATCTTCCAAGCCCTGAAGCCTGAGGAGTTGGAAGGAAGCATAGTGATATAATGCAGTATGTAAAGGGGGGCAGGAGGTGAGATGGGAATATCAGTTGTGAAGGAATGGATCTGATGTATGTCAAGACATAAATGTAAACAGACAGAGCTCTTACATTATCTAACCACTGCTCTCCTCACTATGCACCGTCTCGCGTGGTAGCCCTTTCACTGATGTTGCTCTGAAAGCCTCTGCTCTGTGTGTCCTGCCTTTTGAACAGCCTTCCTGCATCTATCTGCCTCATTTACTCCTCTCCTCAGTTCAGTTCCTCTCCTGACAGCATTTCTTATTCTCCTTTGCCAACCATCCTGCAATTTTTCTTGTTTTGATCTCATTTTTCACCATCAGGTATTTAGGATTCCCATTGGTAAGAGATGGACAGTGTAACACTACAATACAACATCTCAGAGCATTACATTTGCCAGTTCAGAGCATTACTGACTGAAGCAAGAGGCACTTAAGAGACTCTCGCATACGGTTGCACAGATGTTTTCAGTCATCTAACTTGGATACGATAGAGGAATACCATTTCCACCTTCCTTTACTCAACAGAGAGTTCTTTTACTTTTTTTTTTCCCCCCGAGAATACTGGTTAACATTGCTGCGTGCAAGTCACTACCACATCTATGCCCAGAACTGACAGATTTCCCAAAGTAGCTGCATAAGCACAGCATCGTTCAGATATAGAGGACTAAAAATAGAGTGTTAGATAAAGCCTCCAACTGGCTTTATTTTGTTCATCCACGCCACAATGCTGCATCTTGCATTTTGGTCTCTGCCTACCTGCAAACAAAGAGGTTAAAAAGATCAGGGAAGGAAACCAGGTTGTCTAACAGTGACTGGAACTAGACACAACTGAAATTACAGTTTTATACAGAAAGCTGATGAGGAAATTGCACAAGGAACTGCAAAATCCGGAGCAGCTGCTGGCAAGAACATCACTTTCTTCATAGTCACAAATGGTCTGAGGAACCTACATGAACTACTGCCTCCAAGGCCATAATTCATTATTCGGTGAAATGCTTCATCTACTTTCACCATGCTATGAAACAAATGGAACAGACAGTCATAGATTGCAATGAAGCCAGCACAGCAGAGCCACAGAGCAAAAAATTCCTTATATTACTTCCCCTTCTCAGCCTCCCTTGACCTGCTTCCCCTGTCCAATGTGTATCTTAAAGATGAGCCAACACAAACACTATAGCTGAAGCCTGGAAAAAATGAGAAGACTTCTTTCTCATCCAAAATCCAATGCAACAATTTGCCAAGAGATGTTGCTGATACAAACGCTGCCTAGAGGCCAGGCAAGGTGGCAGCTGCCATGGTAGTGCCATCATGGCCAGAGAACACAACACCGCATGGCCATGGTGCTATTCCACTATCCACACTCTGCAGCCCCTGCAACCAGGAGTTCACCTACGAGCTTTATCTGTCACAGAAAGAACAGGGCACTTAGTACTGCTTCCATCACCTCACACCAATTCCTGGTTTCTACTGGACCCATCTCCCCTAACCTTTCCCCAAAAACAAGTCACGAAGAAGCAGGCCAAAATCTGACAGCTTTCAACCTGCCAGAGGAGATCAGAAGGTTAAGGACCTTCAGACTCTTGTGCTCAGCAGCAATTAATTTAAAGTGTTCCAGAGGACAGTGAAAACTCTACCATAATGGTCAACTGGTGCACGAGAGAGAAAATGAGCCATTTCACGGTCCCTGTGGTTATCATCTGCCGTAAAGCATAAGATTTGATTACCTCTATCTTAACACATAATTACAAATGGTCATAAAATTATCCAGCACCTTTCTGAAATCCTTTTACAACAATTGACTTGATGACCTCCTGGGGCAACAAAGGCTGTATATAGTAAAGAACAACTTTATTCTGCATTAACATACCTACGCCTTATAATTATAATATCCTACAGAAAGACTGTTATAGGGATATTCTCTTTGGAGTAACATCAAAGGCTGGAAGAATCTCAAATAAGCTGCATAAAATCACCTGTGCACAAGATGAACGTGCTGAACTTGGTGGACACTAAATCACAGCAGCAACAGTGTCTAGGCAAGGATTGCTCGAAGAGGTTCAGGCACATTCATTTCCACAGGAAAAATGCCAGCCTAGACACTGTTGCTTGGAGAATCCAAGCCAAAAGTCAAATTCTGAAGGAACTCAGCAAGACAGGGCTGTCCTCAACACTACTGCAGGAAACAGGTGTCAGATCCACCCCTTCTCTACAGACCTACAGGCCTAACAATACAATGTTGGTAGCTGTAGCCACAATTGCAAGGTGTTACTGGCCCAGACAAAAGACAGTGACACATTCTCAATAACCGAGCAGAAGATTAGCAGCAGTATATAGAGCTACCAGGAAAAGATGAAAGATAAAAAGGTCTGAAATGACACTGCAGTTATAAAAAGCTCTAGTCAGACGTCCTAGAAACCAAACACAACACAGGTGTCACCTTGCTTTCCTCACCTGCCCCTCTCCACCTCCAGGAGACAAAGGTTTTACCAGCTGACCAACAGCACTATGTAATGGAAGAAACAAAAAAATGCATCCCAGCATCAAATTTTGAGTCAAGACCATAGGCAGAAACACAGCCCTCCAAGCCAGGCACATGAAAGAGATAAAACAGTTCTTGTGCAAATGACATAAGATGATAACACAAGTCTGTTTTGGCCTGAATAAATCAGTGACTGTGAAATTCTAAGGGATCTAGGAAAAACAGGGAGTTCCTGGTTCCCAAGCCTGCCCTTGAACCACAGGGGAGAAACTACAAAATGGAGGAAACCTTCACAGTGACAAATGGGGATGGAAAACCTCAAAGACAAGGCAGATTTGTCAAGGCAGTAGCTAACTGGTTCCCAATCCTATCAGAGAATTAATTTGCTTCACCCTCCCCTTCGGTTTGTGTTCCTGAGGAATCAGTTATGACAGGGTGAGTACAAGGTTTCCTGGTTTCACCTGGCACCAGATTTGCCCAGTTATCCAAAGCCCTCCAGGTTGCGAAACTGTCCAAAGCAGGTCACTACATCATCAACTTATACAGCTAGGTTGATCATGGATGTACGGATTGAGAGGTAGGAAAGACCAAGACCAAGGGTAAGCCTGAAGTCAGAATGATGTAAAGAATCAGAAAGGAACTAAGCAGCCTCATTAGCTCATTAACCCTAACCCAGGCTATCTAGGGTGTGAATGTATCTTCTGGCTTACAGCATAAAGCCATGCAGCAGAAGCAGAGTGAAAGTGCCCTGCATGACTGCAGGGACCCCAGAGTGCCTGAAAGTGGGAGGTAGAGCTCGTTTTTCTTTCCATAGGGAAGCAAGAGAGGGAGAAGGCAAAAGTTTGGCAATAATAATTTTCTATGCTTATGAAGAGCTGAGAAACTTTGTCTGCTCACCAGGCATTTCCAACTGAGCTGTCTCCCCACTGTGAGGTTTCTATCTCATGCCTGACTGACTCTTCTCTTGATTTCTAGTAATTAGGAGCCTTCCAGCATGCCCAGAAGAAAACCTCTGCTTGCAGCATCCTTCTTTTTAGGGACCAATTGGATGCTATTATCTCACTGATTTTTAAAAACCTGTGGCTGTACATTACAACCCCAGCTGATGAGTCCACAGTACTTGCTTGTCTTACCTCCATACATTTCCCCTCCAAATACAACCCTTGCACAGGAACAGGATAGATAATAAAATCCAGAGGGAGACAGATAAATCAAAGCACTTGGTTCAAATGCCGAGACATTGCTCAAGAAAGAGGATTCACCCGCCCTCAGCAATGGAGGTGATGAGAATCACTACAAGCACCCTCAGGAAGCCTCTTCCTTTAAAAGAGTGTATTTTACCCACGTGTGTCGATGTGTGCATGTAATAAAAATAATTGCTACTTGTCATCATTTGAGATGAGCAAGGCAAAGGCAGCGCTTTTAATAAGCTGATATGGATTTTGCGTTCTGCTTGCTGTCTGAGCAACGGCAATTGCTGCTTCTTTTGGAGATTGATTTTGCCGTAGGCTTGGTCTTCAGAGATTATCTGATGAATTTTGGTTATTTGGGAAGAGGGGACAAAGGACAGGTTTGTCTTGGAAGCAGAGATTAAAAAAAATCTGCATGTGCCTTCCTTTTGCACATTTTTGGGCTGTTTTCTTTGAGCCTTCAAAATAGCAGCTAGAAAGTAGAAGGGAGCTAGAGGCAGAAAAGATGGGGTTACAAAAGCCACAAAAAGACAATTCTCTCTCTACAGACCTTACTTTCTGAACAAGTCTATCCATGTGTGCATGTTGGAAAAGAAGTGGTTATGAGAGATGAGGTCATTACTGGGGGTTCAACCTGAGAAGTCCTGAACAATGAATCCTGAAAATCTGAGTCCTATCAATCTCAAATGCTGAGCAGAGAGCAACGCATCCTTAATTAGAGGCCACTTCACGTGCTCCCTCTGCAATGCTGTTAAGTCTGTCTCCTTCAGGGCCATGGTGATCTCCTAAAGCAAAGGTGACAAACCCTGAGGGAGCTTCTTGGGGCAGGACAGCATCCAGAATACTGATCTCATGGAAATTACCTAGAGCTCTAGAGCAGCACATGGGAAAGTTGCTATGAGGAAGAGCAGATATAGGTGGGGGTGTTCCTCCTCATATGAGGAGGAATCCACAGGAGGGTCCAGAAATAATGGTGTTTTCAAGGTTTGGAATGTTGTCTTAATTTCCTCTCCTCCTCCACACCAACTCTCCCATATTACAGCTGGCATCTACCTTCCAATACCCTACTGAATCTCACATCTTCCCTTGAATACATGCAACAGAGGAAATAAGTAAGTATGAGATAGAGAAGAAAGAGGAGAAAAGGGTGGGAAAATGAAAGAGTTTAGGTGACAGTTTGTGTATGTTTTCATGTGAATGAGTGAGAGAGAGAATGCATAAGCATGACTGGAAAGAGGTGCAGAGGATATATGTAAGAAAGGCAGACAGGTTATCTGTCATTCAGTCTGTCCTCCATTAATTTCTAGCTCTCACCTTTCTCTCCTTCTTTTCATTAAACCCTTCTCCTTCTCCCCTCGCCCCCCAAAAATTCAATGCAACAGTTCTTTCTTTGTAGTGGAGAGAGTAAAAGGATGGGAGAGCAACCCTCAAACTCTCATTTATCCACTGGAGTAAAGAAGTGAGAAAAAACTCACCCCTTAGAGCTAAAACAAGTGCTACAGAAACAAATACTCCCACCCACAAGCTGCAGCATCTCTGCCCCAAACGTGGTGTGCAGGCGTGAACTGTTTTCATTTGCCTCTACCTATCTTCTTCACTGAAGAAGGGAAAAGGCCCCTGGACAACAGTTTGACTTTTTACCACATGACAAGGTGTGCTGGCTTTGATGATGGAATTGATAGCAAAGGCACTACAGATCACAAACACTGC
>WEIS01023896.1:23616-48609 GCA_013389965.1 Todus mexicanus | reverse complement strand
GGTGCCATCGAGAAGAGTCTATCTCCACCCTCCCGACACTTGTCCTTTACGTATTTATAAACATTAACAAGGTCACCCCTCAGTCTCCTCCACGCTAAATAGCCCCAGACCATCCCTGGATGTGTTTGAAGGGCACTTAGATGTGGTGTTGGGCGATACAGTTTAGGAGTGAGCTTTGCAGAGTAGGGTTGATGGTTGGACTCGATGATCCCAAGGGTCGAACCTCAGTGATTCTATGATTTGCGTAACTAAATCCAACAGAGGAGCTGCATACGGGATTGAAATAGGTGCGAGACACAAGGCGCTCTCAAGTTCTACATACGCAAGGCAAATACACAAACCCGATTTTATGCACAGCGTATGAGCTCACTGCATACATATATACACACACATATGTACACATGCATATATATATGTGTATGCTCTTTGTATCCCTACACGCTGACGGGCACACGCAGAGCGCCGGTAACAGCTTTTATTGGCCACGCCCCCTGAGCCCCCGTGACCACGCCCCCATCCCGTTGACCACGCCTCGATTCCCATGGCCACGCCCCCTCCCTCGCTGGCCACGCCCCCCGGTGCCCGTGGCGGGGCGGGCGCGCTCGCGGGGCGGTGCCGATAAACANGGGCCGCTGCGGGGCTCCCTCAGCGCCGGGGAGGGGGCCCGGGGCTCCCGGGCCGACCCTGCCGCTGTGGCGGGGGCTGGGAAAGCCAGGCCGAGGGGCCGCCGCGCGCTGCCCCCCCGGGCTGGGCGCTCTGCCCTCGGGGAGCGTCGCTGAGCGGCTCCGGGGGGCTCCGGGCTGTGTGTGAGAGAGAGAGAGAGAGACACCCCAAAGCAGCCTCTGGGGCTGAGGAGCGCACCTGCCGCGCCGCGGGGTCCTGCGGTGTGGAGCGGCAGCAGCGGGGGAGCTCCGGGCACCAAACCAGCTCCTCTCGCTGGGCTGGGGCTTGGTTTGGGCTGCACACACACACACACAGAGTCAGAGTCAGCTTTGGGCTGCACACACACACATAGGCGCACGGAGTCAGCTTTGGGCTGCTCACAGTCAGCTTTGACTGTGCTGCGACTGGGCGAAGGGATGGGGCTGTCACTGGAATGTCTGTGACAGTCGGGGATTTGCTCGGAAGCAGCGCTGCGGTGTTACTGTGCGTGGAGGTTGGTGTAGCGCTTCTCCATCTGTTGCCCTCTTTCATGCGAGCGGTAAATAAAAGTCAAGTTTAGAATCCGAAGCATCTGATTTGTAAACAGGTAGGAAGATGGCTGGCTGGTGGCTGTGTTGGGAATACTGAGTTTGGCAGGGGGTTATGCATCCTTTTTCCATTAAAAAGCAAGGAGGTGACATACTGGCCTCAGACTGAGGTCCTTGCAGTGACAGATACTGGTGCCCAACTGCTCAACCTGTCAAGATGCCTTGGAGAAGCGTGTGGAAACCTGGCAGTACATAAACAGAGGAACAAACCGCCTCCAGTGCTGGAACCCATCCAGCGCTGTTATGCAGGTTTCACATTACGGAGCCATTCAGTAGGAAGTCAACGGACAAGGGGGTGCTGTTGACATGTGAGATTTAAAGCAGATCTGTCTTGTGCTCTCAGGCTTGGATTCTGCCACTGCAGGGGGCACGGTAACCTGGCCTGATCCTGATTTCGTGCAACTCCGATAAAATAGGAGCCTGAACATTTCAAAACTGCTTCTTCCTTACTGCAGCGCTCTTTCTTGGGTTTTCATGCCTCCAGCAGAAAGCATCGTGGGCAGCTGAGGTGTTTTGCTCTCGAGCTTAGGTTCTTCTGGGCCAGCTCTAACTGTTAGAAGTGTCTGTTTCCCTGAGCTGCTGTTGCTGTGAATATTGTTGCTGCTGTACCTGCTCTGCAGTGTTGTGGTGGAGCCTGCAGGAGCGGTGCCTTCCCTGCAGCTGTGGTGCCCTGTGAAGGCAAAACATCGAGCAGGAAAGGCGAGCTGAGGCTTGTGGTGTTCTGAAGCTGGGGGAGGCTTCCTCTGCCTCTGGGGCCATGTGCAGGTGTGAAACCAGCACACCTATCTGGACCCTGCTGGAGGAGACTTGGGTCCCTCACGGGGCTGAAACTCCGACTTAGTCAGTTTGACTTTTGTTTGTGCTGGGGCTGTGGCCCTGCTGACACAGCAAACAGGAGCAAGGAGCCTTGTCCCACAGGTTTCTTTCCTTTGCAGCAGCCTGTGCTGGATAGCTGTCGGAAGTGCAAGTTGGTACAATGCTCGTGTTGTGGAGGTTTTGAGGCTAAACATGTCATCTGTAGAGGAAGCAGCCTGGCTGCGTAAGGGTCCTTGCTGCTGTTGCAGAGGAAGCTCGTGAGCAGCAGCAGGTTTCTGCTAGAGCCCCAGGGGTGTCCCAGCTAGTGTAGCGAAGTGCCTGGGACCTTTCTTTGAATTTAGACCTGCAGTCCCATCCCTTGTGAGCTACTAGAGCAATGGGGGGTGGCTGTGTTTTCTTCTCTGGCATACGTTGCTGGTCTTCTCCCCCCTCCACCTGTGAAGCATGCTGCACCTCTGGGCAGCATACTGTGTGGGGGGGGCCTCTGCCCAGAGCTCCTGGTGGGTGCTGTCTTCCCCTGCCACCCCCAGGGATCTGTGCTGCTGTGCAGTGGCTGCCTGGGGGCTTCTCAGTTTCACATTGCTGCTCAGATCTGCTGATTTGCAGGTCTGCAGAATGTGGACATGTGGATGCACAGCATCTTTATAGATAGTCTTTCATTGCCCTCAAAGAAAATAAGGGGGTACAGCTCCCTGCACTAATAATATGGTTACAGCAAAGCTTCAGCAAAAGCACAAGATGGGCAGTCTTGGACAAGAGATCCTAGCAGTTAATTTGTATAGTCACTACTCTGTGGGGTTGGGAAAACCACCAGCCAAGTCTGAACCTCAGCCGAGCTTCCCCTGTAAGCTTGAGAGAATGTTTTGTAAGGATTCTTTTGTTAATGAATATTTTGAGTGCATATATATGTATGTCCTCAGATGTCTAAATATTTCCTTCTGTAGCAGTCTGTCTGGCTCAGGGGAATCTACCACCTGCAGTAGGAGGCTATGGTGTTACTTAAACCTAGAAACAGGTTAAAAGGAGGAGAATAGTGCCCAGCAGTGTCCCAGCGCTAACTGTGCAGACTGTATTACCTACTCCTGTCTGTTACGAGTATCCTCACTAGCACAGAAATGAGGCACCAGAGGCGCATTTAAAAATACCTTTACTAGATACAAAAACTGCACGTGGACTTCTCGAGAGCAGCCTGCAAGGAGGCAGCTTTGGAGCTCACAATAAAAATCTGTGTATTTTCTCTCCTTGCAGGAAACAAATGTTCAGCAGGCTGCAGAAATAAACAGAATCCTTGCTTTGTGTCATTCACAGCTTTTGTAAAAAGGACGATCACAACAAGGAGAATCTCTTCAACAGCCTGAACTATGATGTTGCTGCCAAGAAGAGAAAAAAAGACCTGCTGAATAACAAAGCCAAGATTCAATGTAAGATGTCTATTTTGGATTTTTTTAAAATAAAAGTTGCTGCAAGAGAATGGAAAAAGCTTCATATCTATGTTTCTTGCACAGTGCATGAAGAGTCTTCCAGAGTGTCTTCAAGGGCTTTGCGCCCATGTTTGACCTAAGTAGAGAACTTGGATACAATTTAATATGAAGATTTATGCCCCTGTTAGTAATCCCTGCTTTGAGGAGTTGTGCTTGTGTTCAAATTTTTGTCATTTGTTTGTCAGAAGGAGGGTAATTTTTTCCTATGGTACATTCAAATGAACTGGTTCCAATTTTTTTCCCCCTGTAGACTTCCTTGTGCACAACAGGCTAAATTTATTCTTCCTTCCATATGCATGTTGAGCGCTAATCTACGTTACTGGAGGCTACAAGCCTGAATGTGAGCTTTGATCCTATCTCTGTGCGTGGAGTGCATGAAAAAATGAAATAAGATTTCAGCTCGCTTGAGACAATGGAAGGTTTGAAATCTTTGTGTATGCACAGCAAGCAGCTGAGGTCTCAGATGGTGCACTGTGGGAGGACTCGGGGGAGCCTGCAGGGACAGCAAGGTCTGCTGTGGTCTGATTGCAAGATAGGTACCGGAGTTAGATGTGAACACTACAAATGTCAACATACACAGAGGAAATGAGTTACAATTCCCACACTACTATTAGCTCATTGTGCATCCCCCAGGATTTCAGAAACCGATGCCAAAAGTTGGCCCCTCAGTGCATTTGGTTCTCTGAAGAAACAAATGTTACCATGACAGTTTTTGGCTGGATTCTGCTGTGACCTGCCTTTGAAGAGGGCCTGATGCAGGGTCTCCATGCCTGTAACTGACACTGGATGTGTCCTTGGATGCATTGTACCAGGCAGGGGAACAATGCTGCACCCTTGGGTGGAAAAAGCCTCCAGAAGCACAATGTTTCCTTTAAGGAAAGGAGTCTAACAGGATGGGGAGAAGAATGCTAGCTGTTGAACTGCCAGTCTGTGGTGGAAGCAAGGTCAAAAGCCCATGTGAGAGGGGAGTGGGAGAAGGATCGAGCAGCATAACTGCTTACAGGAAGGGCTTTTCTGCAAACCAAGTTAGCAGCATGTGGTGGGTACAGGGAGGCTATTTTGGGGAACATATGGGACAACTCCCATTTGTGAGATGAGGGAGGGGCAATTAGAAATAGGAAAATTTCGGTCCCATTCTTTTTTAGCAAGTTAGCTGCAAGCACAAGCATGCTCCTCTGAGCCTGACCTCACTGCTAAAAGCTCTCCCACATGCCTGGTGTCTCATGACATTTTTGCTCAACTTCAAATTTGACATTCAATCCCAACTCTGTAACCAAGGTACTGAATAGTTAATAAAATCAATAACAACAAAACCTGGCTGTCAGCCATGCTTACTGTCTGGGACCAAAGAAGAGGAGGTGCTATGGTATATCTGTGGCCGGCAGATTAAACATTTACAGTCTTGAGTGGTGTCACTGAAACAGAAGCTGTTTCTAACGCTCAGGGCCACAGTCTCAAATGAAGCGATATAGAAACAAAGCAGCTCAGCAAGTCACTAGTTTTGGTTTCAAGTGTGGTGACGCAAACACAAAATAACTTTGTTTGCACTAAAAGGGCAGTGAGTGTTAGGAGTAGAACAGATTCAGCCTTTTTTGAGGGGGAAGATTAACTGAGCAAAATGTCTTTGTCCAAGCAGATTTCCACCAGGAGAAGTGGATCTATGTTCACAAGGGGAGTACAAAAGAGGTGAGTGCCTCCCTAGGTTCTTTGTTCCCTTTTTTACTGCTTTTTCCAAGCGGTGGAAGAACCTGTGCTGATATAAATCAGCAGAAGTTCTTAGGAGATAAGTGGAAGACCTGGCTTGTGGTTGGAATTTCAGTAATGATTTTAAGCCCCAATCAGGGAGCCAGGGCTTGCAGTACAAGGCTCTGTACATGTGTTTAAAATATGACTTGTTTGCTTCCCTCAGTTAAAAAAAAAAACGTAACAGCCATTTGCAGACCAAGCCATAATACTGTTCTTGGCTTTCACCCAGTACAGTCCTAACATGGAAAATCGTTGGAATTCATCACAACGGCTTGCTTGCACTCATGGAGGGAAGCGGCCATATGAGACCTCTTTGAACTCGCACTATATAGTGAACCCGAGGAATGTGTGGCTCATTCTCACCCTTAAATTCATGGGTCACTCTTGGGAAACTACCATAATCCCCACTGAGCCATGCCCCCTCTTGATGTCAGTTAAGTGCAGCTCTGCGGGAGACAGGCCTGCCTCCTCCAGCCATGACCTAGTCCCATGGTTTGTACCCATTAGCTTGCTAAATTCAGTTGCCCTGGGTCATGTATTCCTGGTGCTGTCTGAACTCAAGTCTGTCAAAACATGACCCAGTCTGTTTTTTTTTCTCAGCGCCATGGTTACTGCACCTTGGGAGAAGCCTTCAACAGACTCGACTTCTCCAGTGCTATCCTGGACTCCAGGAGATTCAACTATGTTGTGAGGGTGAGTAAAAACAAAGTTTATATTGCTGTGATGGTGGTGGAGGATCTGAAGTGAACACCAGTTGGGTGATGGGAAGCGCTGGCACAGAGAGGTCCAGGCGTGCAAGTGGGGATGTTGGGCTTTGCTGCATGAAGTAATTGATGGAAGTGGTGTGACTAGATGCCCAGACCCTCCCCTTATCTGTTAAAATGGAGAGGGAAGTGGTGGTACTGTAGATGATGGGCTGTACTTTGCCTAGAATTCGTGCTACTTTTCAATTCTGAAATTCACTTCTGAAACCCAGAACACTTAGCTTCTAATTCCTGAGTTCTCAGTTCAGCAATTCCTGCAGCCCCTACAAGAGCATGGGCTCTGCAGAGGCCACAGAGCAATGGGGACCTCTTTGCACAGGAGGCTTCAACTACACAAGGGCTGTGGTGCTTTGTCATCTTTGAAATGATACAGGAGAGACTCCTTGGATCTAAGCATTCTGCCAGTGAGAGGGTGGGATGAACCTCTTGAGAGGCACTGATCTTAACCTCTTAAGGATCATGGTTGTTCTTAATCCTGTGTGACTGGCAGCATTTTCAGAGAGTGAAGCATCTGGCTAGTCCTAACACCATTAGTTGGCAGGAAGGAGTCATGAGCTCCAGGGTCCGCATGCTCTGGCTTTGCATAGCAAGTCAGGACTTCTTTTTTGATTCTGAGTGGCCAAGTGGGGTGGTAGTGATGGGGGGAGCTGCTATCCTGAGGACTGCAGATGCCTGTATGTTTATGCGCATGTGATCTGCAAATTGATCTCAAATTTCAGAATGATTATCAAGGTTTGGAATTCAATAAGCTTAAAAAAAAAGTCTGTTATTAACTTGAGGCTGTTTATAAACAGCTCCTTTTCACATCTCATCAGCAGTTGATCAGTGGCGAGGCACCAGCTGTTCAGGTTTTAGGTTCTGGAGCAAGCAGCACTGGTATTGCTTTCCCTTTGCTGAGTCAAATGTCAGGAAAAGTGTCTAAGGAAGAAGTGATCTGAGCAAGTTCACCTTGGTTTGGTGTCCTGTTGTCTGGGTGACAAGGAGCCTGTGAAAACCTTTGTCACTCTGGGAAGGGTACAGGCATTGGGGATGATAACTCACCCACTGTGCAGGAAGGGCACTGGCAATCTCTTGGATGTCCCACTGCAGGGGTGGTGGCAGGGAGTGGGGATCCTGGGGGAGGCAAATTGGGATGCAAGCCTGTGGAAGCTCAGGCTGTCCTAGCTCCGCTGGTCCTGGGACAACTTGTTGTCCTGCTTGTACAGAGAGGGTGATCGCCAGCACTGAGGTACTCAGCGTTTTCTGATAACCAAATATATATACACACAGACATGTCATCTTTAGGAGGATTATTGTGAAAGGAACAGTTCATGCCAAGGCTATAACCCTTTAGTCAAATATAAAGGAGGAAAATAAAATAACTTGTCTTTGGTGCTCCAGAGATCTTTGGCAGACTTCCTGTCTTATGACAGTGAAGAATTAGAGCTCTGCTAAGTGTGGCCTCAGGTCATGCTGTGCCACGTGGTGGGCTTCTGCTTCTCAGCCCCACGTGATAGGTGTCTTGCATTTGACTGCAGTGGTTGAGCAGAAGTCCCGTTCAATTTTTTTCAACAAACTCAAGATTTCAGTGAAGTTGGTGTGATCTGGTGAGGAGGCTCAGGCTGATCTTCATCCTCCTTTTTGCCATGAGGACTTCATAAAAGCATCTCCAATCTGCCGTGTATCCAAAATAGCAGTATTCTGTATGGAAGGCAGCATGTCTCCTTGCTTCTGCAAATTACTTCTCTTCTTTTGAGCTTTTAAGAGTAGTTTTCTCCCCAGTAGTTTTCAGGATACAGCACTACTGAGGAGTACAAAGCTATCTAATTGAGGCCGACTTGTGGTTTGGCAGATTAATGAAGATATTAAACCTGGTATCATGGATCAAATATGAAACTGACTTCTGAAAGTTGAAGACTTGTATCAGCCAAGTTTCCAGTGGATAGTAGCTCATAAAGTGGCCTCTGTACCGGATTTACTCATGAAAAGCTCTGCCTAGATGTGGATCTTGTTTATGGTCCTTTGCAAATCGCAGGCCTCCTAGAGCACACAAGTGAGCAATCTGTCACATGGAAAATGCCTTGAACATTGGCAGGCGAAACATTTTTCCCTTCCCTCCCTCTCTTTGTTCCCTCTAGTTCCACCCGTTGCTCGAGGTATCTGATTAAGGTCACACTCCTTAGTTCATCAAGCATGTGCTTTCCAAGGAGGGAAGTTTAGAGTTGAAGGCTGGAGGAGAATATGAGGATGTCTATAGGGGAAGAAAGGGGAGAAGCAGCTGCAGGCTTGTAATTCTGCTGGCTACACACAAACTTGCCCTATAGAGAAGCAAGCTACATCACTGCTGATAGCAAAATGGGCTTTCAGGCTGAACATCAGCTTCCCTTTCTCAAAGTACTCCTTTCTGAGTTTCTCTGAACTTAAGTGCTATGGTGTTCTCAGTGCTGATTTTTTTTCTGTCATACAGAAGTGTCTGCTGCTTAAGATACACCCAAACTAAGTTCTTGGAGTTTCTAATGGTGCACTGATAAAATGGGCACCTCCTTCAAGTGAGGTGGTGTGAGCTACAAGAAGCTTAGCAGGTATTTTTTGATGGGCAAATACCAATAGCTGTAGCCAGTGAGTTCATGTAGCTGAAGTGGAAGAAATTTACCTCCAACAGCAATTTCGTCTTGACAGTCTGCTGATACAGGGCTGAAAGTGCTAAGTATGGGTATTGGTGCCATCACTTGGTCCTTGCTGATCCTTTAAACTGTAGCGTCTGCCTACATGTTACAGGGCAGTGTTTCCTAGTAAGGAAGTGTGTGATTGACCCAAACTGTTCTTAGAATCGTGGAGTTATTTAGGTTGGAAAAGACCACTTAAGATCATAAAGTTATCCAACTGTTAACCCAGCACTGCGAAGTCCACCACTGAACTGTGTCCCTAAGCACCATGTCTACATATCTTTTGAATACCCTCAGGGATGATGACTCCACTTCCCTGGGCAGCCTGTTCTCATGCTTGAGAACCCTTTCAGTGAAGAAATTTTCCCTAATAAATTTTGCGGGAACATATACAGAGAAGAGCAACAAAGATGGTGAAGGGTCTAGAGCACAAGTCTTACGAGGAGTGACTGAGGGAACTGGGGTTGTTTAGTCTGAAGAAAAGGAGGGTTTTGAAGCAGGCCTGACTGCTCTGGTCTTACAGATTTAATAAAAAACCTGGAAGTGTTCTGTAAGCATAAGTAATATGAGCAGACACAAAAGTGCCTTCAGCCCAGAAGTTGTTGGTTCTCCTTTGGGAACACTCTGTTCAGATGACAGTGAGGTTTTGCAGGCTGCTTCTTTCAGAACGATTTGTCATATGATGATTGTATAGTTATGTCTCAAGGGAAGGTGCTGTTTCTGATCATAAAGGCTTAGGTCAGGTTAAGCTACATGGGCACAGCTCTTCTGGAATAACACGATCTAGATAGTGTGCAGCTTGATAGAGTAGTCTCTTAAATTTGTTTCTTACATTTTTATAGCAGTTAGCTCTGGGAGTCCTGGATTTACGCTGTGCTGAAAGAATATCAGCTTGATGCTGTCTCCTGGAGATCTGTCAGCACCTGCTCTGTAAATCATTATAACTCGCCTTGCACTTGCTGTACCTCCAAGCTGAAAGCCAGTGTGATGTTTCAGCCACAAAGTGAAGGGCTGTGAGTGCAAGGGGGAACTGGAGGATGAGTTTTTCATTGCAATACCTTTAACTAAGCAGATGTGAGAAGCTACATGCCAAACCAGAAGGAGCTTATGGATCCCCCCAGGATGCAGTCCAGCTTCACTGTAGCTGGTTTAGGATTTTCAAAGGGGTATTTACACTTCAGT
Organism: Todus mexicanus; assembly: GCA_013389965.1. NCBI lineage: Eukaryota > Metazoa > Chordata > Aves > Coraciiformes > Todidae > Todus > Todus mexicanus. The sequence goes on along the minus strand of WEIS01023896.1, from coordinate 38,725 downwards.
AGTTTGAGAGTTGTGATTTTAATCATTACAAAACATTTCCTGTTTTACAGTGAGGTTATACCCTCCTCCTCCATGCAGCAGACCTGCTGAGGATTTTTTGCCTCTTTGTGCTGTAAGGCCCTAGCTGTGTGTTATTTGGGGTATGGATTGCCTGCACATCCCACTGTTGAGCTGTGACGGTGGCAGAAGTGCTGTCTAGCTGTAAGCAGATCTAAGCAATGCTGTACACAGAAGCCAGGGGTGCAGAGCAGCATGTTTTCATAGCCCTGAAACAGTGGCCCTTGCTCCTTGTCACATACACTGTTTCATTTGCGGTTTTTTGACGTGTGCTTATGGGAGGAGGACCTGCTCTGCTCCTGGAGCCAAGTGGCTCATTGCACCAACAGCTTCAGGCTGACTGCTAGTGGGTTTTGAAGCAGAAGCCCCATCATACTTATTGGGGAAGTGAGCAGGTTATTGCCCTGCTGTGGAAGGTGCTGCCTCCTGCCAGCTTTGCAGGGGCTCTGGAATAACCCACTGCATCTCTTGCCATTTCTCTGTGACTGACAGACCTATGAGAGCAAATAAAATAGGGGTGAGTTGGTAGGAAGGATTTTCTGGGGATGCTACCAGGTCACCTTTTTCAACTTCTGAGGAGCTGGAGTGAATTGAGATCTAATGCCTTGGTTTCTGGAGGTGTTGCAGACTTCCCAGCTGCAATTGAGATCAGCTGGAATGCAATCACTTGGTGTTTTTGAAAAGCAGGCCTTTTAAAATTGCGCTTAACCTTTCCCTGTGCACTCTCTCCCACCATCTGTCCCTCTCAGTTGAGCGTGGGCTGGACTTAATACAACTGCATCATAGCACACGCTTGCAGCTCTCCAGCCTTTTCACCCTATTCAGCATTAATCTGAATTCGTCGGTCTGCTTTTAGTCTGTATTATGCAAGTGGCAACACTGATTCATATTATATTTTTCTATAATGCTGTAAACCCCAATTTGTCAGCCCATTAACTGAGACCATGCTCTGCTGGACCTGTACCAACGCTAGAAGACCCTCAGTGCACTGAAGTGTGTGGGGCACGGATGAACTGTATTGCTTACATGGTTTTTTGCATACTGTATTAGCACGGAAGACAAAAAAGCATCTTTTGATTTGGAGGGCAAACCAGTCACTTCAGCCAGTGCTCTCTGGGGAGTGGAGGAGTCCTAGAAGTATTCACAACATAGTTTTCGTATGGAATTTCATCCTGTGTTTATTGCTGCAGGGGAAGGGAGGTGACATAAGATATCTAAGCTGGTTCACTGAACATAAATCGAACCTTGATAAACACAGACAGGGCAAATTTGAATCTGTTCTTTTGGCTAAATTAATTTTGTACCAATTTAGAGTTCTTTAAGAACGGAGATTTTTATCCTTGTTCCTCTTAAAGAATGGCCCTGGCATCTAGTTCTTACAGTGTTGCATTACGTGATGCTTACTTACCACTCGGTGCGTTTTGGCATTTTCAGTAACAGGCACAACACTGGGAACATCCAGCCTGGGGGAAGCTGTCTCTGTGCCAGTTCCAGAACGGTGCAATCTGGAGACAGCAGTTGTTTATGTACAGAAGAGCTGATCTGGGTGCATGTGTGGCTAATGTACAGATGGAGTCTGGCAAGTTGATCACTATAATCAAAGGTCTGAAGGCTAAATAGTTTAGTGTAAGCAGAGTATTTACAGGCCACTTTGGGACACTGCTTTTTTTTCTACTTATTCCTTCAGTATTTCAAAAAGGAAGAAAAGACCTTTCCTAAAACTTCTCAAACATCTTGCAAACTGCCGTGTTTTTAAGAGTGTCTAATTATTGTGGTCTCGGTTTAGCTGATATAGCAAGAAGATGCACTGATGCCTGTGCACCAAGTATTACCCAATGCTCATGCATCTCTTGTGAGCCAAGCAAGCAGGCAGCCTGCCCTTCAGAGGAGTTAGCACAGGGCTTTTTTCTTGTTTTCTTTTGGTCATGTGAGGTGCAAGATATTAACAGAATGTAAACTTTATACCATCTAATGATGGCATTGGCCTGGAAATTAAATGTAAGAGATCAGTCACTCTAGGCAACTTCACTGCTGCTAACTGGCAGTCACGCGCCAGCACCTTAGACGAGCGGAGCAGACAAATATCTGCAGTAATACCTCTCTGAGCTCCTGGTTTCATGGCAAGCTGCCAGTGACTTTTTGGATACATTCCTGTCATTCTTACAGCGGGGCAAACAGTTCAGTTCATGACTTATCAAGTCTTGTCAAAAGCCATCTTAGTTACTTGACACAAGTAGCTGCAGCTTCTCTGGACTTTCTGTGGTGCCAGCAACAGGATACTGTAGCTGCAGATGATAAAGGATTAATAAGCTAGTCATGCGGTAACGTGTTGATTGATTTGTAGCATAAAAGGTTTTTCCTTTCCTTTCTAAATTAAAAGAGAAGGCTGTGTACATCCAAAACAAATGGACTGACACGTGGACAGTCTGTGTATTTATATAACGCTGGGGGAAGGGAGGAAGGCTTGGAAGATCACAGGCCACATGTTCTGCACAGTATGATCCATAGGAAACTTCCACAGCTGTTCTTGTGGTGGTTGAGAGCTGGGAAAGAGAGGGCATCTTCCCCATGGGAAATGCTCCCTCTGGCAACTGCAGCCCAAATTCAGAGCTCAACTTGTCCATGAGTTGGGAGATAACTGATGGGAGGCAAATCCCAATCGAAAGTAAAAGCAAGATTTCCATTAGGGGAGGTTAACAAGTAAACAGGGCAAACAGGGAAAGGGGGTTTGGTGTTGCAGCTGTAAGAACTGAACAGGGGAGGAAACCCTGGGGGAACAGGGGTTTGTTGTGTTGCATAGGTTTTTAATATAGTGCTTAACCTTTCTGTCGTGGTGACAGCACTCTGACAAAACCCATGCAACCCAGGAGTTTGACGTAAATTGTGGAGTCTGATTCTCATTAATGCTCCATCAATAATATCCTCATCCAAACAGGCATTTGCTCGTGCTCCCTTATGACACTGCTTATTTATACCCCAGTGAAGGACGGTGGTGTTGGCTGTTCGTTGTTCTCATGGTGTGAATAGAGGCTGTCAGTCTGAGCACGGCTCTGTGGTTTCTCTGCATCTCTGAACCATGAAATCAGGGTGGGGGTTTTTTCCCCCTTGAAGATGATTAGTATGCTTTTTTTTCCCCCACCCGCCCTTTTCGATGTGGGTTTAATTATTTGGCCTCTGCTCTCCTCCCGCTTTGCATTAGTTTGCTCTGTTGTTCTGTCTCCCTTTTATTTTCAAGCAGCAAACAAGCCTCTGGACTGTTTTGCTATGTCATGTGACCAGGAGTCAAGATTAGAAAGGTATCTCTGTGCTCTAAGGCTTGCAACTTCTATTTTTATCCACAGCTGTTGGAGCTGATAGCAAAGTCGCAGCTGACGTCACTGAGTGGCATTGCCCAGAAAAACTACATGAACATTTTGGAAAAAGTGGTGCAGAAAGGTAAGAAACGGAAACAGTGAGGGGGAGGAGGAGTCTGATTTAATCTAGTGTACTCTGTGAACCACATCCCTGAGAACAGTCAGGCAATGCAAGATGGGTGAAGAGGGACACCACTGCTTATTTCTGTAGGGCAGTTCCACTTTCTCTGGGTGAAGGACTATGTGAACGGGGGGAGTGGGAAGAAATGTCTGCCTTCTGGTAGCTATCGGAGGGGCGATTCCTCCTCCTCCAACTTTCCTTGCTTACCACCCCTTCTGCATCCTACTGAGTCCTATTTCTGACTGCAGAAGAGATGGCTGTTCCAGCCCCAAGCCTGGCACATCTGCAGTTTCTGCTGCTGCCTTGTCCCCAGTTTGCTGTATCCTCAAGTGCTCCCACTGCTCCAGAGGAAAGGAGAGCTCGAGGGCTGTCTTCACCTGCTGAGGGGGCTGAATTGTGGTTGTGATGTGGCACTTCCCTCCCTGATGCTTTAGCTCTGGCTGAAGCCTGGCAATTGAGAGCGCCCTGTTAATGCATGTATACAGAACGAGAAAGGATATCCTGAGCTGTCCTCCCTGCACATCAGCTGGAGTAGATGGGGAAGAGGTGCACATAGATAACCTTTTGTGTATATTGGAGAGGAAAACTGGCTGCTTGCCAGCGGCTGCAACTGGGAAGTGCCGCAGAAAGGGTAGATCTCTCATCTGCTTATCCTGGGAGGATCTTTCCATCTGCTGTCTAACCTGCTGTGCCTGGCTAATGTTTAAGTGCTTTCTTCTAAAAAGAAAAGTGCAGGCTGGCTCTGTTGGCCTAGGAGATCAGAGGAGATAACTTGGCTTGCCAGAGAAACATAGGTTCAGAAAAGGGTTTGGGCAGTTCCTCTCTTAACCTTTCCTGTTCTTCCAAAGTCCTTGAAGATCAGCAGAACATCAGGCTAATACGGGAATTGCTGCAGACCCTCTACACGTCCCTCTGCACATTAGTTCAACGGGTCGGCAAGTCTGTCCTGGTTGGAAACATCAACATGTGGGTGCACAGGATGGAGAGTATTCTCCACTGGCAGCAACAACTGAACAACATTCAGATCACCAGGGTAAGCAGAAATCCTGAAAGCTAAAAATAATGTGGCTTCTTTGCAAAACCTTCTCATGTAGCAGCTCTCGTTGAGGTGACTGCATCCCACTGTACTAGTGCAAGCCCAGAGTGCTGGGGAAGGACCTGGAGTTGCCAAAATAACTGGATGGATTCCTTGCATTACTTGTGTCCCTTAATTCAAACTCAGTTTACGCAACCCAGGATCATACTTGCTGTTCCTGGTCACAGCCTGTGGTTTGACTTCTTAATGGCCATGAAGTGCTGTGTGAGCAGAGCTGGGCCGGAAACCATCTCCCCCTCTTGAGTCTTCAGAGACTAGGCCTCAGTATGAAGAGTCAACTCTTTCTCAAACTGAAGTTGCCTTCAAAACTCATTTATCAGATAGTTGAGGTTTTTTGATTTGCTTAATCTGTAAATTAAATGAAAATTTCTAAATAGCTGCATAACTTCATGCTTCCTGGCTGAAAATATCAGTGATCCTTCCAGTAGTCTGGAGCTGCCCATTCCAGTCAGACATGTCTTGCTTTCACATATGTTTTTTCAACAGCATCCATGGGGATGGGAAAGAGATGGATTAGTTGATAAATTCCTAACCTGGCCTTGCATGGGAATCCAATCTGAACTTGCTTCACTTCAGAATCACAGAAGGGTTGAAGTTGGAAGGGACCTCTGAAGGTCATCTTGTCTAACACCCCACTGCTTGAGCAGGGACACCTACAACCAGTTGCCTGGGACCATATCTAGATGGTTTTTTTCCACCTCAAATGGATACTTCACAGAAATGCTTTCTCTCAGCACTGATCTCTGTGTTGATGTGTCCCATGTAGGACTTTTCTGCAGTGAACTGGCCTGTGAAATTCCCCCTTGGGCAGACTGAGGCATGGTCCAAGGGAATATAAAAAGCACCTTTTTCCCTGGTGACTCAGCCAGAGAGACATTTGCAAAGGGCCTGCTTCATCATTTTATGTGGCTGCGTTCTCTGGGAACACCAGGAAATAATTTCCAGTCCTTCAATTAGAGTAACACAGACAACAGGATACAGGAGATGAACTTTGTGAGGTCCCAGGGAGCTTGAGGAGCTGGGAAAACAGCAGCACCTTACCTCATAGTGGTCTCTGCCTGACCTCTGTTGTCCCTCCTGGTGCCCAGCTCTCTGGATGGACTGTAGCTCCCTTTGCCTTGCAGGGGAAGCACTGACCCAACTATCAGGTGGCTCCTGGGGCACAGCAGGTCGGAACTGGGGAGCTGCTCTGTGCCTGGGCACTGCCAGGGTCAGCTCTACACCGGAATCTGCTGCCCTGAGCGCACCACAAGTCAGGACCTACCTCCTGCTGCTCAGCTCACTAGTACAATATGGGCTTTTCCTTCTACTTCAGGGACTCATAAAATACAAACATTTCAAAGAACTCTGCCTATCCAGACAAAAGTAGATCAAATGTTGCTTGTGAACAGAAGCGCCTTTTATGTACTCACTTATATGTAGGTTTACAGACACTTTTCTAAGATGAATTAAATGGATGTTGAGCTTGCAAAAAAAATTTCACACCACTGAAGATTACTTCAGGTCAAGCAAGAACAAAACCAGCTGAGTTTAGAAGAAGGAAGAACAAGCTCAGCTCTGTGCAACCAGTTGCTTACAGTGTACTGAGTGCTTCTGGTGTTTCTGGGATGGGGGGGAATGTCTTGCAACAGCCAAGATCTAAACCTTTAGTAAAAAGAACTTGCAAAATATTGTGTGTGCTAGAGCTGCTTAAACTCTGTCCAGAAAGTGACAGCATACAGATCTGCTCTGATCTAATCTGTGTTCCTTCTCCAAAAAAAGTAATGTTTGAAAAGTCTTGGAAAGGAGTACAGAGGGAAAAGAAGTAGCAGATTAGGCTTTGCCTGTGACTCAGAAAACCTGTAAGGATTTGCTTGGGTCACACTGGCTTCTTCAGGAATAAGACATAAGCATGAACTTTGGGAGGTTTTGGGTTTGTTTTTTGTTGTGGGTTGTTGGGGGGTCTTTTTGACCCAAGAGCTTCTGATCTTAGTCTTGCCCTAGCAAAGCTTATATGTAGGAAGTGCAGGAGAATGCAAAAGACAGACTGGCAAGGGAGATCGACTGGAAGTGATCTAAGGCTCCAGTGCATTCATACCCCAAAATATAACTGTAGTTTACACTGATGGCCAGGGATGCTGAGTCTGGACTTGAGGATTGTACCAAGGAAGCACCTACATGTAACCAGACAATGCGCTTACAGCTTAATTTCCAGCATGCAGTGTTAAAGCTGTCCTAGGAAGAATTGTCTTCTGGGGATGGCAGAGACAATTCATACCTTCTGGAGGGGTAGTTTCATGCTTGTCTTGCTGGTGGAGATGGCCAAAAATGATATCCTGACAGAAAAGCTGTGGTCCCTGCAGGTACTGGGCAATGCTGTTATGATCTGGGCAGGCTGGTGACTGGAGCAGGGTGGGACCTGCTTGTGTACAGGCATACTTGTTGTGCCTGTGGAGTTTCACATGCAATGGGATGGACTGTATGATTAAAAGCAGCCTCATGCAGAGTTCCCCTGCTGATGGCGGTCTGTGTGCTTCTTGTTTGAAACAGTTAATAGCTCTTCCAATTGCCAGGCGGGTGCTGTGACTGTAACTTAAAATAGCAGCATCTCTGTGCAGGGTAAATGATAAACTTGGCATAGCTGTCTAACATTGTTTCTTTGTTGGGGCCCAATCCTAAAAGCTGCTGTTTGCCTTAATAAGGCTGGGGCTGGTTTTGGAGCATCTGGAGCCCAAGTTGTGGTCCCTGCTGATGCCTTCCTCCCATGCATGCCTTGGATTTTCCTTGAGTGCAGGACATGCAGAACCATTGTAGTCAGATTTTCTGGAGCTGTGCTGCCATGTGGACTTACGAAAAGAGTTACGGACCTTGTGTAGACCAGGTGAAGGTGGCTTTTGGATCTTTAGGCTAGGATGTGCTTTGGTATGGCTGAACAGTGTGGAAAAACTTGGCTGCAGTTGGCAGGAAGGGAGTAAATCCTTCAAGTGTTCACAGAGGAAAAGTTGGCCTTGCCACCAGAGGTCTGAGAAGCCATGCAGGGAAAAATCCTGCTGTGGGTACTCATCAGCCACTGCTGTGGTTACAGCAGCATACTCTGACGACATAAGCTAAAACACATGTCAGAAGAGCATGATATTCCCAGCAATGTGTTATAGGAGGCTGAACTTGAGAAATAATGCCCATGTCCCTTCTGGTGGAGAGACCTCTATGGTTAATCACTGATGCCACAGCGTAGCCAACGTCCCGCTGCAGTGAAAGCTGCTGGTGGTGCTTCTGGGAATGAAGTCTCCTGAGTATGGAAGTGGGGTGGACTAAAAGGGGAGAAGGTGGCTTGGGCTGCAACTCTGCTTCTAATATTGTATTACAAGTGTACACGTCCCCTTCCTTGAGGATATCTGAAACTGTTCTGGGGCAGAAGGTCAAATGTCTCTATCTAAAATGCCTCCTTACTCAGAAGAGGGAGCTGCTGATTATTTTTGATGTGAAGTACAACTCGAAAGCAGTAACTCCTACTGCAAGCTAGAATTGCTTGAGTTTTCAGCTTCCTGGAAGCTCAATTTTCTCTGTCTATTCCAGCCTGCCTTTAAAGGAACCACTTTCACAGACCTACCGTTGTGTTTACAATTGAACATCATGCAGCGACTGAGTGATGGGAGAGACCTGGTTAGCCTCGGTCAGGTGGCTCCTGACTTGCAAGTGCTCAGTGAAGACCGGCTGCTGTGGAAGAAACTCTGCCAGTACCACTTCACAGACAGACAGGTATGAGGAGGGATGCAAACTGCCATCAGTTGCTTGTTGTACCCCACCAGCAAGTGAACGCACATGGATAGGACACTCATACTCAGCTATGTCTTAGATCCAAGGGTTGTGCCGAAAGCTGATAATACAGGCTGGTGTGAGAATGGCTGTAAGATGATTTATGTAGAACATTTTGCATTCCACAGCAATGATTCCTGAAATAGGAGCCTGAGGAATTAGCTGTATAGTGAACTTCAACCCTAATCCAGGTGGTAACAACTGCAAGTCATGCAGTTGCTCCTCGCCCCACGTGTGTGGGGAAAACGTGCAAGCAAGCTCCAGCAATCGCCCTGATGTCCCAGGGACTGACACCCTTGCAGAGGATCTCTGTGGATGCGGTCCATGAGCAATGAGTTGTACTCTCTTGCCCTTTAGAGCAAGAAATCCCCTCTGAGCTGTTTCATGACTGACAGGACAGTGTGTGGAAAACAACCCTGCTGCTACCCACGTTGTACCTGTGTAAACGTCTTTGGCTCTCTGCAGGCTGGTAATCATCTTAGGCCTTCTAAACCTAAAAACAAACAAACAAAATCTCTGTTTATGGGTGAATGTCTGGGGTGTTTATACCAGACCTCTGCACTTCAAGGACCACGTGCCAGATTCCTCTGCTGACTTGACTTTATTTGCTCACTCTGGGTCTGACTTTGGAAGTGACTCTCGGGAAGTTATTTCTATAAACAAGTAAACTGAAATCCAGTCTCTGCAACTAATGAATCCTAAAAGAAAGATGGGTGCCTCCCAGGCTAATGACTGTTAGTCAGTGAAGAAACAAAATACTTTAATTTCTGAAACTGTTAAATACAACTACGCTCATTGTCTCCTGCCAGCCAGAAACACTGGCTCAAGTAGTGTACAATAGCTGCAGGGTTTCAGGCTTTCATACAGGAATGTTTGTGAAATGGGGATAGACTCCTGGTTATGGTCCCAGGTGAGGCTGTTGCTATCAGGAAGTTGCTTATAGCTGGATAGCCAGAGCAGACACTTTCTTGATGTTACAAGGGAAGTGTTATGGGAGGGGCAAGGAAGACAGGCAAGAGAGAAGAACATAAGCTGGAAAGAACAAATCAATTTTTTTGACCTTCTACAATTACTTTTTTCTTCAAGATTCGCAAACGACTAATCTTATCTGACAAGGGACAGCTGGATTGGAAAAAGATGTACTTCAAGCTCATAAGGTGTTACCCACGGAAGGAGCAGTACGGTGACACGCTGCAGCTGTGCAGGCACTGCCACATCCTCTCCTGGAAGGTATGGGGTGCTGGTGGGACAAACTCAGTTGGGGCAGGAGCCATGGGGCACTCAGTACCTCCTCTGACAGCCCCTGGTTTAGGATGCTGCACTTCTTTCGCCCAAATAACCTAGTGTTTTCCTGCATCTTAATCCTGCCTTAACTATTGAGACTGTTTCTCCTATGTGCTTCAGAGATCCCATCCTTATGTTGAGCAAGAGTACTGTCCATCAAGGCCAGAGGGGAGGGAGATGGGCATGCTGTTGAGCTGCCTACAATAAATCATCACTGCTAGCAACTCCTACCCATTACATGGAGGTGGAGGTCTTGGCAACAGCATTAGCTGGAACAAGAGCTGATGGCTATAAAACAACCCAGGACAAAAAAATTCTGCTGGCCACTGGTGATATCCAAGGCATGTCTCTGGAGTTAAATTCCTGTAGCTGATGGTGAGCTCCAACCTCTTTTCCCTCAGAAGAGAGGAAATGAATGAATTGGATCTTTGCTGGTTTTATTTCCCATGGCTTGCCAGTAGCTCTTAAAATGAAGCCTAGTTCTGAGCTGTTCTCTTTGAGTAGAAATATTATTCTGGGCACCGCTCTATTTGCAAGCGGGACGTCTGGCCGAGGGGCATTACTAAGTTGGCTGATGCTCTGGCGCCCTTTCTGCAGTCTCTCTAAATGGAGTTGTTTTCTCCTTTCCCAGGGTACTGATCACCCTTGCACAGCCAACAACCCGGAGACTTGCTCCACCTCACTTTCGCCACAAGACTTTATCAACTTGTTCAGGTTCTGAACTTGGGTCACCGCAGCTTGCTCGATTCTTATGGGACACTTCATGCCGCTGAGCTTGGACACTCCGTTTGTAAATAGTGTAAATACTCGTGTTTATGTGAAGCTCCTGAGTCAAGGAACAAGAGGATCTTGGAGATGAAAGGTGGAATTGCTCACTGAAGTGCAGCACTTAAGGAATACAGACTTCCATAAGACTGGTGTATAAATGCAGCATATTGTACAGAATCCCTTTCTTATGATCAGAGTACAAGATACAGGGCAAAAAACGTCATTTTTTTGTTTTTTCAGAAGTTAAAAATGAATTTGCCCCACAACCATTTGCGAACTCTTTTGGTTTGTTTCTAATAGAAAGCAATATGAGGCTAGGACTGTTGAACTGTTCCTCCATCTGGTTTTATTTAGCGTATGTATTTATAAATGTGACATTTTAAAAAATATTTATGAAAAATATCCCTGTGACAAGTTTAATAATACTTTTATGTTTTTAAAAAGGACACATTCTGAAGTACTTAGGATAGAACTCTAGCCTACTTGCGAGAGAAAATCGCAACACACCACTTTCTACCTCTAATAGATTGAATACCTTTCAAACAAATCCAGTGTACAATGTGAACTTTTGTATTTTGTACAATGACTTAAAGGGAAATGTTTGTGATAGTAAGCATCTTTTCTTGTATTAATGCTTACCTCTTTACATTAGTTTTCTTGCTCTACTCAGTGCTTGAATGCCTAGATGATAGGCACCGTATAAATACCTAAGACTTTACTCCATCCTCTTAATTTGTTGGTTTTATGAAAGACTAAGCAAAAGGGAAAAGAAAAGCCACAAGGATAAAGATTATCTAAAAGGGAGGAAGTTCTGTTCTAGAGAAACAAAGGACTGAATTTAATCTCACAATGTGAATTCGTATCAACTCCACTAGGTTCATTAACCCTGTTTGAAATCCCACTTGAGCTTAGAATCTGGTTCTTGAAGCCCGTGTTTTTTGACACATACGCTGCTCTGTATTCCCACTGCTGTCAAGTGAATTTGGTCATCTTGGAGCTGGTGAACTGCGAGGAGAACTGGGCCATTGAATCTGGTGAAACAATGCGGTTTTTATTTGCTGGAAGATTGGCAGCGTTATGTTTAATTTCAGACTACTGGAGTTTAGACTTGAGTGAGCATGAAGAAATCCGTCAGCATTTTCCTAAAAACAGCAGCTGGGACTGGGGCAAGGGATTTCCAACATGGCACTTGACATCTTTGGTTATTTCTCTGTGCCAGGGGCAAATACCCAGCCTAGCCCCTTCTGCTTCTAGTGCTGACCTGCTTTATGGAATCTTCTAACACCAGCCTGGAGCTAAATTTTCATTCCTGTGGAGTAAGTGCCCAAACGAACTTCACTATGGTCACATCTGGCTCACTGTCTCCTCTGTTGCATGCGATGCTTCACTTTTCCCTGCAGTGGAGCTAGAAAGCTCCAGTTCTTACAAAATTTGAAAACCTGCAGTGGGAAGTGTTTTGCTGTTTGCCAGCAGGTTTCCTGCATAGCACTTTCTTTGTGCATGATGTAAGCAGGATACCTCAGAAGGGTAAATATTTAGTGGATTGTGTGTAACTGTGTACAAAGAATTGTGAGGAAGAGGAGTACTCAGGACAATTCAGGAAGAACTACTTGAGTTAATTATTGTTAAATATTCTGTTCCTTTTTTACATTTTTATAACTGACTTTAAACACTTTTCTGCAGCTGTTTATATTTTTGAAAAAAATGACAGTATTTGCATTTTTGCAAACTAAATCACTTTGCATACTCTTGGAAGAGGTGTAAAAAGGGAAAAAAAAAGCTGCCTCTAGATGGAGCAGTGGGGAAGGGGGAAGGAAAACCAGGAAAATGCTGACAAGAACTGCCCTTCTCCTGCTTCCAACAGCAAACCCAAGCTTTTGCTCTTCCAGAAAGCTCTGTGAGCCTGTGGGCCCTTAGCCGTGGCTCAGAGCTTAGCACTCTCCAGAGAGGAGGGGAAAACACATGGGGGATAGGGAGCTTTATCTTGGCGTTGATGCCCCATCCATCAGTTTACTGGTGGAAAGCATATGCCTGCTGATGATATTCATGTCAACTGAAAGTGATTTAATAGCTGTTACCTTGGAAAAATGAACTTGTGCTTGTTTTGGGGGGATGTTTGAGTGAGGTTAGGCCAGTTTCTGTTTTCATTCCCACGTTGATGGCAGCGGGTAGACGAGGCTGAAATCTGGCTTGGTGAGTGAGGACATTAAGGACAGAAACCTGCAAGTGAAGTGAGTGAAGCATTGCCACTGTATTTGGAGATTCTTGTAGCTCCATTTTTTAGCAGTGAGAGGACCCATGCCCCTTGGCATCTTCTGTTTCCAGCTCTGACTTGGAGTTGGCTTGCTCCAGTCTTGCTTCTGCCACCTGTAGTGAGCCAACCTGTTGTGATGGGGAGGCGGCAGTATTTCGATATGAAATGCTGGAGCTTTCTGCTTGGTGTGAGTCCATGCTCAGCAGATGACACCCACAGTGAGATTGTGACACTGGGTGAATTTTAAGCTCAGGTTTGAATCCGGCCTAGTGCATTCCCTGCACAGCAAGAAAGAAAAGCTCAGCAGTTAGCTGTGATTTGGGAATGTTGCAGTTCTAGCCGCTGCTTCTGTCAGCCCTTCACTGGTCTTGAGCAATGAGTTTATTCTGGGTCCTCTGCCCCGAGAGCATGGGTCATGCTGACAGCAAACTTCATGTGCAACTGAGGCTCCGATTTATAAATCCTGGTGGATTTTTTTTTATTTCTTAGCCCTGTGTGATCTTAAAGGGTCAAAGTGCTGAAGATGATTTGTTAGGATACACAGACACTTGTGTGTAGCTCATATGAGGTCCTGGGATATTGCTGGTGGTGTCCAAAGCAGCAGGAAACCAAGAAACTACTGTGCTGGAGAACAGAACATACTGAACAAAAAGAAACAGAATAAGCCTCATTCAGTTACTGCCTCAGTCATTACCCTCCTGCTACAGCAACTGTCAGATAAGACCTTGATCTCTTTGGGAGACTCATTGTTTCTCGAGGGGCTGGTACAGGGAGGTATTGTGGTGAATTCAGCACTCTTTTGTATTTAAAATGAAATGCTTTTGCATTCAGATATCTTAGTCTAGCCACACATAAACAAAGCGGTCAGTATTTTAGCAGTGCGAAGGCATCTACTTGGCTGAGCGTGGTGGAGCAACGAAGCTGGCAGTGATAGCAGGGACTTCCAGGCAGGATGGTTTAAGGCTGCTCTCACAGGAAGGACCTCTAGCTTAAGACAACTGTGACCAAGCTGTTGTGAAGGGAAAACAAACTTTTACCTGTATTTTGGAAATAATGTTATTTTCAAACATTTTACCTTCCGGTTAGTCGATGCATTCCCATTAGACATGCATCACTTCTTATACTAGGAAAGGAAGGGCTTTTTTTCTCTTCAGGGTTTTCTCCTGCCAGCATATCCAAAGAAGTCTCATCTTGAGAGGATGTGTTAACCAGTGCAACAGTGCAGAATGCGGTGCTATGGAGAGGAAAAATAGATCCATACGGAGGAGGCTTAGGAAGGGAGAGATCCCAGAGATCTCTGTTTCAGCTTTCTAGAAGAAGCAGGTATTCGGAGTTTGGTTTAATGTGATACCCACTTCAAGAGGTACAATTTCAGGTGTACATACCTTAAGCTGTTTATACTAACTATGATATGGTAAAGTTTGATCATGAAATGTGTGTACCTCCTCTTATATTGTTTGGGTTTCTTTTTTTAATTGTGGGAGTTTCTAGATCCTTTTATTTTGTAAAGTGATTAGGAAAACTTGTAATTGCTCTGAAGACATTGCTTTGTATGCAAACACTTAATTGCACCCTGCCACTTTCTGTATATGGGAATACCTTTTTTATTATTTTTCATTGCCCCCAGTTTTTGAACTGTTTGTGTTCCCATTTCTGTTTGACTTCAGTTATACTCGCCGAGCTGTTACCTTCTACAATATATGCAGGTACTAAACCAGCTTTTCCTGCCCAGAAAATTCCTTGGCCCTTAGTAGCTAAAACTTGATTTAGAGCAGGAACATTTCAAATTCTGTTACGTAGCTAATAAATCAGAAGTGCTGTTTCACGCTTATCTCCTGCTCAGTGCAACAAACCAGTATTGTCCTCTGTGGTTGTTCTTACAAACCTGTTGCACAGCTTCCCCATAGGTCAGCACCTTGCCAAAAAGACAGCCTTAAATTAAAATGCCACTCTTCCTAGCTGGCCCTGTTGGCAAAAACATAGACTCTGTGGAGCTGATGGCTAGTTGGGTTGATAGGCTCTCTATTACAAGGTTTGGAACTCTGGTGTTCTCCTTGCGCTGCTTTTCTGAGCTCATTGTTTATACTGATGCATGTTAAAGGCTCTGAAGATGTGTCCAGCCATCCCTGCAGCTGTCAGTGGGTGGCTGCTGGGCTCTGTGTATCTTCACCAGCGCCTGATTTCTGTTCCTCATCTCCTTCCAGTGATTTTTGTTAGCAAATTGGATTTGCAGAATCTGGCCCTAGGGAGAACAATGTGTCTTGTCCTCAACACATGCAGTCTCTAGCACATTAATACCTTGGAAGCTAGAGATTTCCCCTCCATTGATGAAGCATCGCTGCTTTTCCTCCTGGGAGGGCAACTGAGAGTGGAACTTGCTT
>WEIS01023896.1:0-23581 GCA_013389965.1 Todus mexicanus | reverse complement strand
TTTTTTTTTTTTTTAGCCATCATGTTCTGCACAGAATGCTAACAGGTCTGCTACCAAGAGGACATTTTAATTTGAAATAGCAAATACGCTCATCTTTAGGAACTAATCTATAGTAATTATAAATACCTACTTATATATGAAAGAGAGCGTGTGTTCTGTTTTGTTTTTCCTTCAAGTTGTAAGTAGAGATGAAATGAAGTGAAAGGCATCCCTTATATAAGACTTCTGTTTAATATTATTGTGTGGTTAAAATCCTTCCATTATAAATTTGCACATTTTTTTCTTCCCTTGCATGTTCAACTGATTTTTACAGCTGTTCTGTGCAGACAGTAATGTATTTTTGTAAACCATTTTTTGACACTGAATTGCAATAAATGTTCAAACAATGTGAACCACAGAGTTGGTTGTCTCATCGCTTCCAAGTTGGTGACCTCATCAGCCTTTGAGCTTCTGGTGACTGGAAGCAAATACTCTTCTGCATGAACATCCAGAGCTTGGGTTGTTGTGGCAGTAGAACAATATTCCAGGTAGAGCTGTTGCTTCATTGTACCTTGAAGGAAAATTAGGTGAACAGAGCACTCACATCTAGCAAAAGCAGTGCTCACGTGCAGCTCATGCACATGAATCTACACTCCCAAAGCACAGGAGCAATTGTTGCCCCGAAAGAGATCACCAGTGTTTACACTGGTCTGATAGGTTCAACTTCAACTTGTAGCTTATGGAAATGTTTTTTCTAGACGTTATCCAAATGACTTGGACTTCTAACTATTTTCAGATACAATTGCGTCTGGTTTAGAGTCAGGACTGCAACAGTCTGAGCCAGCCTGCTGCTTAGAGGGGATGTGAGTAGGAGCCCACTGAAAGGACTTACAGTAAGCTGTAGAAAAGCAGTTGAAAAGGCAAATTAAATATGTCTCAGGTTGGAACAGGAGAAATTGCCATAGTAGAACAGCTCTACTTGTCTCATGAAACCTGTGCTAGTTATGAAAATAGGCACAAAATGCAGATGCTTTGGTTTTAATCTCATTTGTGCTGTCAAGGTATGCTTGAGCGGTTCGAAAGTTGTCTTGTAGCTATGTTGTGCTTCAGGTCTACAGTTGGAGGATTGCACCCCCAGACACAGGTCTTTGGAAACACTGGAGAGTCAACAAAGATCACCAGAGCTTTTTAAACAAGGGGATGAGAACATTGAGACACATTTCCTACTCAAATTTTTTCAAATATTCAATTCTACTTATTTTAATAGACTAAATCATTTAAGGGGAATAGTTCATGTTTTTAAGAATGTGTTGGGTGGATCAGGGAGGTCTGTCTATAATTCTTCTCATTTTCATGTTACTGTTGCCAACACCTCCACCCTTTTTAAGAGTGCTCAGGGATAGGTGGTGAGGGAGCCTAAAGGGTGGATGAGCTTCTACATTGATCAATAGCAACAAATTACCTTGCAGAATTCCTTAAAGCATCCTCGCTGTCTGCCTTGGAGCCTAATGAAGAAACAGAGTTTGGGCAAACAGCATTTTGAAAACTACTTGCACAACAAACATCAAGATATTCTCAGCTTTGCACCAGGTTTCCCTCATCCTCAGTTCTGTTTCTCTGCTTTATGAAGGGTGTGGAGTGAACTCCTGTCTATCATGTAGGGAGTTGCTTTATTTCTGACAACCTGAGCTGCTCCTGACATTGAAATTGCAGAAACTGGAGAGAGCTGCTTTCGAAAAGGCTCTATAAATAACTCCTGTGGGTTCAGAAGCCTTCCCTAAGCTGGAAAGACACCATTTCACTCCTTCCCAGTCTTACTGCGTGGTATACTGTGCTTTTTTGTAGGAAACAAACTAATGTCTTTTTAATATGTTTTCTTTGGATCGTTTTGGTCCTGGTCAGAACATGCCTTGAATGCAAGAGGCAGCACCCACAGGTCCTGCAGCTGAAGTGGGATGCGGCTGCTGGAAAGGGGTGGCATGGCAGGCAAGATGTCCACTCCCAGCTTCACAGGGTAAACAAACGAACAACCCTGCGGGGTTTGCGTTTACGGGTGAAGAAATGCAGTCAGTGCAGGAAACAGGAGTTCCTACTCTTTGCAGCACACCATGAATTCTGACTTATTTTAACAGGGCTTTTGAGCATTGAGTTAAGCTTACTCTTATAGGCATGTATTTTTATTTGTGAAGTACATAAGAAATGATGTGATCTTTGGGAACGGAGCATGTGACAAACTATCAGTGATGGCCTAGAAGCCACCTTACTCCCTGCCCATGCCCAGTGCCAGACCAGGATGGGCTGCTGTTTTTTCTTCTTGCTTTTACTCCACAGGCAGTACTTTGACTTTTGTGAGGGGTTTAGCTTGTGTTACAGGCCAGAAGTCGCTTTCTCTCCTTCCTCCTACTCTGGTGCATCAGCTCAGCCTCTGGGAAGAGCAGCAGAGAAGGCTACGCACCCGCGGGGCTTAAGGTAGAGCCAATGTCCAGCCCAACCATGGTCCAGCTTAAGCTGATGAGAATCCCACTGGGTCTGGTGATGACTGAACAAGCATTTAAATACCTTGATAGGTTGGGACTCCATGCACTGTGGCCTTGCCTTCCCAACTTGAGGTGCCTCTTGGTACCACAGCAATCACCACGGGGTTTGGAGCACCCTCCTCAGCTGGCCTGGGGGACATCTTGTCCATGGGTCTCCCACCAGAACCTGGCCACGATTTTCAACATGGGTTATCTCTGAAAAGATTTCTCCCGGTCTTTTTATAGTTCTCCTGCTGAAGTGAAATTTAGCCTTTCTTTTTTGGATATAGCTGGAGGTGTAAATCCAGACAAATATAACTCCCGAAGGTGGATCAACCTGTCCGTGCCACGGCTCAGCAGCGCCTGTGTTGCTGCTGGTGTATATAAAGCAACCGGGAGCCTTTTTAAACCTCTGAAACTGAAGTCATTTTATTGGTGTGTTGTGGGTTTTTTCTTGCTTATAGACAATTAAATGGTTCTCGTTGAAAAGAGCTGGCTTCTGGCGTTAGGTAGAAACCTACAATCTTTGTTTTACCACACACTTTTATATTTAAAGCCTCTGTTTTTAACCCGATGGTGGGATTCAGGGTTAATGCTCGTTAGATCTGTGTCTAGACGGTTGTGAAAAACAGGAAATGAATTACATTATGGTACAAAAGGAGAATTTAACCTTTTCTCTCCTCACTAGGGCACGTGACTGGGGAAAATATGTTACAGCAGAGTATTTTGGAAAGTTTAAGGAAGTAGAAAAATAATAAGAAAAAAAAAAAAAAAAAAGCTGGGTTTCTACCAGGCCTCGTGGGAATTGTTTTACAGAAAATAACGAACCAGACTCTGCCCTCAGCTACACCCAGGCAGTAATTTGTTTCCTCTGGACCCTGTGGAAAAGTTGCATTTTATTGTTTGCTGCTTATGCTGAACATTCAAAAGGAAAAAAACCCGGTTAACTGGTTTCACACATGCATACACATGTGCGGTGGCTGTAAGAGAGAACCCACCACGTGCCACCATCCTCCAGCACATGGAGCCCGGCAGAGTGGGTTTGCTACGCCCCAGGGTGTAAGAGCACCTTACACCCCTTCTCCTCAGGCTGCCTAAGGCCTCAAGGTCTTTTTTCAATGCTTACAAAGTTATTTATTCTTTACTTGAATTAGAGACTGCCAAAATGCAACATCTCCCTCGTTTACAGGAAAGTAAGAGTCCGAAGGCTCGCTGACCCCAGGCAGCGGCACAGCGATACTGCTCTGTTGGCTGACATGCAGGGTAAGCCCTGAGTTTTAAAAGACTGTTGCAAGGAACCCGGAGTGTGAATTAAGCCTGACCTAGTGCAGGCAGCTGGTGTGCTTGGAAAGAGCTGAAAAGCAGAAGCCTGGATGCTCTTTACCCACTTATCCTCCCTGCCTGCTGCAAAATGGCTGATGTTTGGATGCAAACCGCCGTGAGCCAAAGTGGCACTGCAACCAACTTCAAAATTGCTTTTGAGATCTTTTCTCAGACCCCAAATGTGCCCCCAGCGGTACATTTTCAAGCCCTTCTCAACCCCTCCCGAGGCCCTGGGACAAGCCAGCAGCTGGGAGCCATGGGAGGCTGCAGAGACATGGGGCAAGCGCCCGCTCAGCTGCAGAAGCACCATCTTCCACCGATGGCTGCTTCTCTCTCTGCTTGTGCCTGCTTCTCCTCGAAGGTGCTGTGGGTCCTCGTGCCCGACCCCATTCGCATCTGCCGGAGACAGCCCTTGCCCAGCTGGGTGCTATCGCAAGGACCTGCTTTATCTCGGGCACAACTTGCCTCCCTCGCCTGCAACTCTTTGCTGGAGCCAAATGTTTACGCTTGCCACACACGCTGTCAGATGGCCAGAAGCGTTAATATCCCGATGGCAGAGCAACAAAGCCTTCCCAAGGACCCTCTGCGCCGCTCAGCCTGGGCTCTGCTGCTCCTGCCCTCCTGGGATCCTCGCTGGCTGCTGGGAGCATGGAGGAAAGGGATTAGGTCCTCCTCAGGATGTTTATTTGCTTCTTTTTTATCATGGTTGCTTTTAATTTTGCAGGCGCAGGAGTATGAAGTGTACAAATCACTGGAATAATACTGTAGCTAATTTTATGGCATCTTTAGCACCATCCAAAAATTAAAAAAAAACCCCACACACCACCAAACCAACAAACAACCAACTGCCCCCACAACAGAGCAATCTAAATAAAGGTTTTTAAGCAATACAATATTCGCCTGTATAGTTGTCAATTTTTCCACTGCCAGTTTGTCTTCCTGAAGGAACCGAGCTCTGGCACAACTTGTATCAGAGAGAAAAACCAAAAAACAACCCATTTTTCGATGTTTCCAAGGGGGGGATGGGATGAAATGGGATGGGATGGGATGGGGGAGACAATGGGAGGTGAAATCACTAGGACTGCAGTAAAGTTTTGGCCTAAGAGCCTCAGAAAGGAAAGGGCTTTGATTTATCCAGACTTGCTTGCCTGTGCTTGTGGCAGCGAGGGAGAGAGCAGAGCAGGAGCCTTTCCTTACACCCAGTGTAAGCAGCAGCCAAGCTGTGCGTCCTCCTCAGGAGGATCAACTGCTGCTGGGAACAGTGAGGATATAAATTTAACGCAGCTCATTGCTAATTCTGAGCTGAGCTTAGCAAGGATGGGGGCTGCTGCCCACTGCAAAGGCTGCTCCTGTGAAAGAAGCCATCTACCCATGTCTGCAGAGCGAGGCACACAGACAGACGTGCACATGCAGATGTACGGACACCCAGTTAATCAAAGCTGTCTTTCAGAAGCCTTGCTTTCTAATGTAAAGGAAGGTCAATAATTTTCTCGTCAGCAGCAGCTTTGCTGGAAGGAGTGGGTTTGGGACATGGCTCATCCTGTGGTGAGGAAGGAATGTTTCTGCATTAATCACAAACCTCTAGTCTTTTTTTCATTAATATATTCTGTCTGATGTAAGCGTAGCCTGCTTGGCAGTCTAAAGCAACCAGAAACGGTGTTTGATTTACAGAGGAGGTGGAAAACGGAATAGAAAAGGATACAGATATTCCAAAGGTCCTCAATTTCATGCCTTCCCATGAGCAGACATTACACCTGAGGTCTCTAGCTGTTGGAAACTGATGGAGGAACCCCAAAGCTCCCCTTGCTGGCCAGGATGGGTTGCTGTAGTACCCTCTCAGGTATCTCAGGAAGCCACTTCTACCTCCGGCCCATGCTCAGGTTACCAGATGAACTGCATCAGCTGGGATCTTGCATCCCACTTAATATTTAATTGCCCTCTGCCCTCATTTCTGAAGTTGACAGTGAAACCCTAGCTAGCCTATATGCCACAGGCAGCGGGGGTTTGTTACAGAAAGCTCAGAACAAAGGTTCCCCTTGCTAAGCCAGCCGTGCCAATGGCCATACCACTGGAGCTCCACAGATCATTCTCCACATGGCACTAAACAGCAGCAAGAAGCAGTTATGTTATTTGGGAGCAGGCTCTCCTGCACTGTGCAGGCAGGGCTGAGCACCTTCCTGCAAGATACTACGATACCATCTCAGACAAGACTAAGTGCTGATGAAGATGAGAGCACCTCTTTTGGACCTCACACGTGTTCTTTTGTCACGTGTTGGGCCTCTGATGTCCTCAGTGCTGGACAAGCTCCATATGCAGGTTTTTGCTGTGGACTTCATCTGCTATGCCTTCACCTGCCCCTCCCCTTCCCCCTTTTTATAGCCCAAATTTGCCAGTTTCCACTTTTTTTAGTCCTTGAGCGCAAATAATCTCAATTTCTGAGGATTTCTGTAAACCCAACAAGCATCCTGAGTGGAGTGGTAACGTCCTGCCACCTCCACCGCCTGCATTGCCCTGCAGGGAGCCAGCAGCAGGGACACCATGGCAAGGGCTGGGATCTGCGCCCACGCGGCCAGGGCTGAGCTGAGCAGTTCCACAGCTGTGGATTTCCCCAGTGGTTCGAAGCAGCGAGGCCACAGAGAGCATCGGCAGAAAGGTTTCGCTTGGGCTCTGCAGCCATCGGAGAGGGCGGCTGCTTCACCCCTGCACACGCAACCTTTGGCAGTGGCTTGGAGCAGCCTGGGGCTTTGCACGTCTGCATGGGTCAAACCTCCCTCTGTGCACAGATTCGACCTCCACGCATGGTGTGAGCTCAGGGAGGCTGGCGAGATGGGGCTGCTGGGACTGTATGAGAGATTTCTCTGCTGGGAACAAAGCTCCTCACTTGGTCTTTCAGATTTCAAAACCACCCAACCTGGATTTTTTTATTTAATAATTATCAAACAAGTTAAATGAGAATGAGGATTAAGGAAACAATCTTCCCAGTAAAGATGGCGGGTAGGGCACTGCAAATCCCCTCCAAGTCCCCTCTTCCCAACCTTCTCCTGGGAACAACGTCAGGGGAGCACTACCCTGGTGGGACCCCCGCAGCCATTCCCAGCACTGGTGATTTTGCATCTCCGGACTGAGCTGGTCGGGCTCCGTTTACTTTGTAGCAGCTCCATGGAGCCATGCATTTGAAAACAACTCCTGGCCAGACACATACCTTAGCATATTTAAAGGTATTTTTAGTACCCCTGGCAGAGCAGATCAAACTCTGCTTTCAGCCGTACTAAGACCACTCTACGGACTTCGCTGGCAGCGCTGCACATTCAGACTGAGGTAAGAGCTGCTAGAAGCTACTTGACTAAATAGTCGTGTTTACTTCACGGAAGACAAAAACACAAGCACGGATAAATGCTAGTGGGATTCCTGACTTACAGCAGGCTGTATTTTCTTCCTAGGAGCATGACTTTGCCTGATAAAAGCCTGAATTGCCAAAGAAACAGCATCACGTAGCAAGGGAAAAAAAAATACTCCGAATGTCGCCTCCTCAATTTGTGATGACTTTGTTTTTGCACTGGTATAAATATAACTGTTACCATTTCATACGGCAAAGTGCTCTGTGATGAGTACAGTATAAATAGCCGAGCTGATTACACTGGCTATAAACAAGGACTGGAAACCCTTGCTTCATCCCAGCAGTTAGAAATGGTGGAAGCCGAGGGAGCTTTACAGCTAAATAAATGGTTAAAAGCCACAGTAGAGCATTTTCTCGGGATGGCTCCAAGCGTGGAGCTGGTGCGCTGCCATTTCAGCAGCCAAGCTGGGCCGGTGGGAAGCACGCCGCCACAATTGCATGCTAAAAAGAAGGGAAGGCTGAGATAACTACCATCTTCTTACTGTGTAGGCTGTTTGAAAAAAAACCAACCCTCAACTTATAATGACTCCTGCCTTATTGCAGTGTTTGGGTTCCAGATATAGCCTTGCATGGGAAGGCTGGTATGAGCTGAACCAGCCCAAATGAGCATTTCCTGCGTCTAAGTAGGATAATGTCAGGAATTCAGCTCCTCGGAAACACCCTGCTCATCTCCCTCCACACCAACACCACTCAAAATGAGCCTCAGGTGAATAATGCGACTTCACTTGGACTTTGTGAGTGACAGTTCACAGCTCAGGTCCTTCAAATGCTTGTTTTTATCACTATCAAATGAAGCTCAGTGCGCCTTCTGCCGAGGAAGGGGCTTAGCTCACTCAGAAGCTGCGGGACTTGCCAGAGGCCTTAGATAACTAAGTCAGATTTGTTTGAGCTGCCCTCAGTATCCAAGGTATTTCCTACTGTAAGTATAAGGAAACATTGAGGATACTTAAGCAACCATATTTGCTTATCTTAGGTCAAACTGGAGAGGTTTTCCAGAACCACTACGGCAGCTGCACTTAACTTTCGGAAAGGCTGCATTTGTGTGGAGCGCTTCGCTTCGGACGCCGTGATCAGAAATGAAAACCTGCACCCAGAGCCAAGCTCCACAGGGAAGGGTGCGCACAGCTGCTGAGCAAACCTGAGCAGATGTCTCCAGACACTCCCTCTCTGGGTATGCTTCATTAACCTTGGCCTCAACTGGGCCAACTCCTGCATAAGGAGGAAGCCAGAAGGGAGAAGAAAATCACCAGCATTCTCTCCCTCAAATTTCTAAGTAGATAATTACCTGAAGAGAGACAGATGTCCAGACAGGTTTCACCTCAAGAGGAGATGAGATTCTCCAAAGTGTCGTAGGAGGGCAACCCCACCAAACCCAGGGCCATCTGCTCAGCCGAGCAATGTGTGAAGCGATGCTCTGCAGGTCCTCCCCTCCAGCAGTGTGGCTCGTGCCAGTCGCGGGGCACAGCTACCACCTGGCTCGTGGATGGTGCCTCGATAATGCTTCTGCAAGGTACCTGCTGGGAGGTAACTGTGATGACTGCAGGGACACAGTAGGATTTTCTCACCTCCTCCCTACTCCCTGGTACAGCTTTCTCAGGTCATTCAGTCTACAACCCGTGTTTGCTGAAAAGGAGTGGGGAAAAACTACAGAAGATGAGAAAACTTGGACCAAAGTCATTCTAACAAAAGAAAAGCGGACACCAGAGGTGGCCATTTTACAACACACGTTTGGAGAGCTCGAGGGCTGGATGATGAGGTGAGCAGAGGAGGCCATGAAGCTCAAAATGTCTTGACTAGGGCTCTCATCCTGGAATCTTATACAAATGTCTCCTTAATAGAGCAGAAGATATATTGCTGCATCTCCAGGTACCTAAATTTAGCCTCTGAAGCCCATAAATTGATAGTGGAGCAATTGGTCTGATATTCTAAGGTGTCACACACCCATTTCACCAGGGATCATGAACAGATCCCCTAAAATTGGTAGGCGCTTGGACGATGCTGGCATAGATCCCCTGATGCGCAGGAAGGACTTGCTCTGACATTAGATACTCAGGCAGTCAAGGGCAGTATGTAGCCCATCAGCCACAACCTTGCAAGACACGGATCACCTCTGCGCTGCTGTCAGAATTATTTTGTTTGAGCTGTAACAGCTACCGCCAGGGTTGAGCAAGCAGGAGAGTGCCTCTGGCCAAGCAGCCCATCCTGCAGGTCCACCGCATGCTGACTGCTCTCTCTGCTGGCCAACTGAGAAATGGAATTCTCTTATGGCAGATCTGGTCATGTATGTTTGTAAAAATGCGCTGAGCAAGCAAATGCGTGCCAAAAACCCCAGAATTTTTAATCTAAAGTCCCAAACAGGCAAATGGAAGAGGTTAGTTATCAAATAAACTATAGTGGTAACTAAAAAGGGACAGTCAGTGAAGAATTTTTTTTAAAACTTGTAGATTCCGAGTAACGGTTGTGACTGTTCTCCTGGAAAGCCTCAATCCTGAAACTCGATTAAACCAGGCAAATTCTTGTGGCTGAGCCCCACTAAAGGGGGCGCGTCACAGATTTCAGCCACCAGAAACCAGCTGAGGATGGCAGGTCAGCGTTTAAATCAAATGACACACTCAAGTAGGCAGGGATGAGAACCTCATGTTCTGCAGCAGCTCAAAGGGTCGGTTGAGCAATGCACAGGAACTCGGTGTATATGAGATTCAGAAGTGCTTACTCTAACCTGTTCATCTAAACTGTGCATCTTTAAACTCTTATTTCCACTACTGTCCAAGCTGGGCAGTGCGTGCAATGCCCTGGGCACTGGGTTAGCATCTCTATAGAGCCGAGCAGACGTATTTCTGCTGCTGTGCACATTCACAACCAGTCTTGACATCACTCCAAAATAGTAAGTAACATCTTCACTCTTTCAAAGCATGCCTGCCACATCAGCACCATGCAAAGAGCTGCCATTTCACCCAAACATGATAAATTGGACCTTCTACACAGGCGTATCTGGTTAAATCCAGAGTTGCCTCCTCCTGGGAGAGCTCAGAGCACCACTTTATAAGGAATCCTGAATTTCATCATCTCAATCTCTTCTGGTGAAGCTGGTTCACATAGACACAAAAGACAGAGCAACTCTCCCACTCCACTGGTGAGTGACCCAACAACTGGTCTCCTACCCGTAGTCCGTGCCGGGACCT
Source organism: Todus mexicanus (assembly GCA_013389965.1). Classification (NCBI taxonomy): domain Eukaryota; kingdom Metazoa; phylum Chordata; class Aves; order Coraciiformes; family Todidae; genus Todus; species Todus mexicanus. The sequence continues at coordinate 13,184 of WEIS01023896.1, read as the reverse complement.
AAGGAATCCATGTGGTAGCAGCCTCCCTGCATAGCCAACCAGCTGTGCTGCATCTGGCAACAGAAAAGCGTAAGTTCCTACATTCAGCCAACCCTTATGACACAGAAGAAGAGATGTCTGGATGAAGTGAGTCAATCCCACAGTTGTTCAACAGTTTTTCTCTGCTGTTAACATGCCAAGTACATTCTCTGGAATGAATGGGAGATACAGTAGTAGAATACATGTATAACAATACACCTATATAACAATGATATACACGTAAGTACCTTTGAAGGTTTTATACTTTTCTGTACTTACAAATAAAATGATCCCTTAATACTTAAAACTGCTACTTTGCTTTTCCTCACCAAGACTGAAGTCCATCACAAATATTTACTGCAGTCTCAATCCCAGTAGGTTTCCAAGGCCTGTCTGGATAAAGCTGAGCAGAATTGGTCCAAAACCAGAGAATGAAATAACCCATTTTAGCCTGTTGCTGTAATCCCGTGTTTAGGTCACTCCTCTAAAATATGGAAGACTTGGCTCCAACCACCCCCCAGTGAATGTGATGGCTTTCCTGGGTTCTCCTGCAAGGATGCAGCTTGGTATCACCTCTGAGGAAATTCAGCAGCAACCAACCCTGTATGGGGGAGGTTTTCTCATTCCCTTCCCCCCAGCCATATGTCCCTGCTGATTTCCTTATACCAGCAGTAGCAGCTGTCTGACCTCATGGCGAGCCCATTCAAGCAGCTAAGAGGCAGAAAAAACTCCGGCTTCACGTCTTTCTGTTGGTTTAGCTTCCTACCCTGGATTAGCATGGGGCCCAACAAATGCCAAGGGCACGCACATGAGGGCAGGTGAGAATGTTCAGCCAGCATAAGAAGTAAAAGATGCATCTTCCAGCGACTGTCAGCACTAGATCAGTTTAACTGAAATAACAGGTATTTAATTCTCCTCTCATACAGACACCCAGATACTGACCTGGTTTTACATCGTGCTTCAGGAGACTTCAAGATTATACTAACAAATCTTTGTTTCCTTTGTGGGTCTGGCCTTTAGGCTTCTGCTAAATGAGGCCTCATCGATAAAGTTAGAGACTAAACAGAGATGTACCATCTGTTTATGTAAGTGACAGTTATCATAACATAAAGAAAATATACTGTATCTCACTTCTAAAATATGGTGACACGTAGCAATTTGAGCTACATTGTGCAGTATTTTATGCAGATATTTTTCCAAAAGCTTTTCTTACAGCAAGTAAATGCTCTTTTCAATTTGGGCACAGCAGATGGAAAAGTAGTATGTTGATGGTGGGATGTCTGCCTTTGACTTGACATTAAAATACAAGTTCACTCTTACATAATGAAAATAAATGTTTTTATTCAGTTTATGATATTTCTGATGGGTATTCTGTTTTCCTAAATACTTATTCCAGGTACAGAAATGTAAACCATAAATACAATGTAAAAGCAGCAAAACGAAACACACCCACTCAAAAGAGAGGCAGGGAGAACTTCTTTGTCCTCTTCAGTGTCCTTCCAAGGAATTGCTGTATTCAGTCTGTCTGCCAAATCGATGGACGAAGTCTGCAAGGGAGAACACTGAGCCCCATCCCACTTCAGGATTCATACTGATGAAATCATCCAAGTTCATCTTGGAGTCTATAAAAGGACCAGAAAAGGCAAATATTCAAGTTCCTGGTGCATCTTCTGTAGTACAGCCATACATCTGGCAAGAAAATGCCAAAAACCCCTCTCTGACAGCTCATTTTAAAATAGTGAAGGGCTCCCAGCACTTGGTGAGCAGCAGTTCAGCCAGATTCTGCTGATTGTACGGTGCTACAAGAACACGTATCTCTGGCTTCTGACACGTTGCTTTTCCTCCTGATCACTCTCTCTGCCCATGGCAATAATCACATTACCAGATCAGTAATCATCCCTAGTCATTAGAAACCAATATGACTAGGAAAGATTAAGATCTCTCCCTGCAACAGCAGCCTAGAAGGGCCAAGCAGTGCCAGAGAACTGGAGCGACAAGAACAAGCAGCACAAAGAGCTACAGTGCAACAGGTGCCTGCAGTCTTCCTGCACACACACAAATCTGGTTACTCAAAGGCAGGGGAGGTACTATTTCCCCATTAAGTTCTGAACCAAAGTCAACTCTTTGCCAGGAGTCTGCTCTGCTCTGATCACCACAGGAGAGGTATAAACCATTCTGCCTGGTTCCTGGATCCCAGAGAGCTCAGCAGAAATTCCTGGTGTGCGGTTTTGGGCTTAGGTGCCTTATACATCCTTTTTCTAGAACTGGCCTGGTATGAGCTTTGCTGACTGGAAACCACGCTGATCAGAGGCTTGTTGTTACATGTTCTCTCTGACAATCTGCGTAAATAATCTTTTTAAATGCCCATTAAAAGAAAACTGGAATAGAATGAGTTTAAAGAACAGAGTGGGTGAGCCATCGGTTTGACTGTTACAGCTTTCCTGCTATATTTAAGTATTCATTTTAACATGGCTGATTCATGTACGCATTTAAGGATTAAGAAACAAACAAGAGTAGGCTCTAATGAATGGATTAGAAAATCCATAGGATTTTGCTTCAGCTGCAAAAAGCTTGTGTAATGAGGCTTACCGTTACGGACAGTGTAAGCAAGGAAAGGAAGACAGTGTTCGGGAAGCCCAGACCCAGGAGTCCCAGCCATTACCCAACCCCTGAAGCCCTCTGTTTGCACCACAGCTACACTACAGCACAGCTTTGTGAGTTGCCTAATCCCAGCTCTCACCACTTCCCCTGTCTGTCCCCTGACTCCTTTCCTGTTAACCTGTTTGAGCTCTGCATGTTGAAAATCCTTAACATTCAGACAAGCACCTTCCTACTGCCGCAGTGAGTCTGGCAGCACAGGGGCAGTTCCTGCCTGACCATGTGGGGATTCAAAACAGCATAAGCCCAGCAATTTGCTGTTGCAGCTCAAGAACAATTAGTAGCAGCTCTTGCTTTCTGGTAGACTGGTAAGCCTGTTTTCTGATCCCCAACTTGTCTTTTCCTCCCAGATGCTTTTCTTTTAAAATTAATGTGATTCCTCATATAGTTTAAGATTTGAAAGATAAATAATCCCCTGGTTTATGCGCACTGAGCAAAGTAGAATAACAATTTCACAGAACTGTTCTATGAATGGTAAAGGAACCCAGGGAGGATTGTCCCAGTAGAGTTCCAAACACAGCTGCTGTTGTTAACAGCTTGGAAGTTGCTGTCGCAATGTCTGTAGGAAGTGAAATATCCTCTGAAATTTAGAAGGACTGTGGCAGAGCATAACACAGTTCATCAGAGAAGTTCAATGACATGAAAAATTGTTTTAACAAAGCAAACAAGAACATTCCTGTAAAGAGCAGATAGTCTCAGCACCGGTCAGTAGATGGCACTGAAGTAGTATGAGAACTCTCCGTAGGAAGAAACGAGAGAGACCTCTCCCGTTTTACCCAGGTCAGGACATAACATTCTCTCCATGCCACTCTTCTTACTCCTGTGTCTGAATGCCATGCCCTTCATGTCAACTAAAATGCACAAGAACACCACTAAGTCCTTTCCCTGACGCAGACAGTGAGTAACAAGCAGCAGAATTTACAAGAGAGACATCTGGATGCCACAGTTGACAACCCAAGAGGATTTCTCCACAAAAGCAAGCAGGTATATGATTTAGATAACGTTTATACAAGGTCAAGAGAAGTAGAATTTATTTTATTTTAATTTTTTTATATTTACATTACACTTGCAGTCCTCGGGTGCTGTGGCTATTACACTAGCTTGGCATCTGTGCAGGCTCAAGAGTTACTCTTCCTCTTTGACCAAACACACTGAGCTACAGACACAGGCTGCCAACGACACCCAGCTGGTGCATTCTGGCAGTCCCACATAACTTTATTTTTTTAATCAAACTTGACACTTTTGCCCTGAGTAGGGGCAAAATAAAAGGGCACGCACTATCAGATGGCTTTGTTAGCCATGATACTTGAAGCTTCTGCCCACAGGAGTTGGAAAGCGGCTGAAGGTGACAAGTCTGAAATGTATTCTCCAAGATCAGTTCTGCTGCTGCCTAACCTTGGGGGCACCTAAAATATTTAGAAAATTGGGCTCTTCAGAGATTTGCGTAGGTGCTTACTGTTCTCTTTGGATGCCCCTCCCTTGTCTGAGCAGAGAGACAAGTGGTTTTGCAGGCAGAGTCAGGAAGGCTGTTACCACACTCAGGCGGCTGGTGCTGTCTCCACAGCTGAGACATAACTAACAGCCAGGTCCATCTCAGTGCAACAGAAAGTTCATCACCTTAAAGTACCTTTCACAGAAAGCAGTGTAATTCCTATAAGCCACTCACAAAATTTAAATATTTCTATCCTTAGATGTAGTTTTATTGGCTATATCCCAACCTGATTCTTTACTTCCATGAAAGCTTATGAAGGAAGGACCTCACTTGATAGACTGGAGTTTTATTCTCAAATGAAAGAAGATCCCATAAAGTCTATATGACCTACTTATATCCACATCATTGCGTGTTTTTTGCTTTCACTAGAATCCTACCACTGCCTCAGAGGAGATACTGAAAGAAACTGCAGCCTTCTACCCAGCCTCTGCCTAGTAGCTTGCCTACTACGTGGATGTGTCACATACAGAGCCTTCAGAACTTCTCAGCCACCCTACTCTTCAAAACAACAACAAAAAAACCCCACCGAACAAGTAAACCCCCATGATTTATGACTACTGTGGATATTAATAACAATAAAAAGAGCAAAAAGCTTGTACAGATCAATCCTGTCAGCATGCTACCAAACACCTTGGGAGAACTGAACTTCACACCAATGCTCTTCAGCGCTAGAGCTGATGTAACTGTTGTAGATAAGCTGTAAGACCATCTGTTCCGAGTCATTCTGAAATGCCCTGTGCAAGCTGCATTTTACACAGGCTTGCTGATCTCATCAAGACTCAAACTAAGCAGAATCAGACCTCATTGATTTGTAAAGAGGAAACTTAGAAGAAAACTCTAGGCTGGGCACACCAGCCCTAGAATGTCAAATCTGTGTCTCAAATTGTATCTTCATTTTTGTTACTTGAATAAAATACCAGATTCGTCTCTATTTTGTAATAGGAGGATACCAGCAACCACGTGGGACCTGGGGAATCTGCTGCAGATCAGGTACACTTATTCCAGCAGCGATTCTTTGAGGACAGGGCTGGCTGGAAGAGCACCGTGCACTCAGTTAGGTTAGCCAGCATCTCCTGGCGTGCCTAGCGGTGGGGAGGAACAGAGGCCAGAGCAAGGCCCGTAAGGAGCACTGAGGTCTAGCTCCAGGTAAATGGCTAGAGCAAATCCAGTTGCAAAAGGCTAATGCTTAGCATGTGAGTTCTGATGAGATATTGAGGAATTTGAGGGGGTTTTGTTCGGTTAGTTGGTGTGGGATTGTTCATATTTTTCTAATAAAACAATGCTAAGGTTCTTAAATTTAAATCGCCTGGTTCCAGCTGCTTTTTTTTTCTTTAAAGCACAGTCTGGAATTTATGCCTGTCTTGGTTTGGGCTGGAATAAAATTAAGTTTTTTTACTAGTAGCTGGTACAGTGCTATGTTCTGGATTTTAGATGAGAATAATGTTGATAACACGGTGATGGTTTAGTCGTTGCTAAGCAGTTTATACTAAGTCAAGGACTTTCCAGCTTCTCAAGCCACAAATTTTACTTCCCCCCCACCCCCCTCCAATTCACTCAGTGGGGAGCGAGTGAACAGCTGTGTGATGCTTAGCTGCCAGTTGGGGTTAAACTTACAGCAACTCAAGGTAAGCTGATTTCAGAAGGTTTATTTTGCAACCCCATAAGCAGTACAAATACAGTTTAAGAATTATTCCTTTAGAGCTAGTGGTAGGAAAAAGAAAAAGCTTAATTGGTTACTGATATTCTTCGATTCAGTTCCACAAGGAATTTCACAGTCATTAAACATTTCCTGATATACTTCATTAAAAAGGGTCACTGGTCCCAGTATCCTGTCCTAGCTCCACATTGGGTAATTACATTATTCTACCAATGGTCCTATTTAGCTTACATCAAACTTACATGCTACAGAACTTCCTTTTCCAAAGTGCTACATTCAGGCTGAACAGCTGCTCTGCTTTGGAAGAGGTAACATTTTAGTACCCAGAGCAAACATTCTTGTATTTTAAAACAAAGTGGGATAAGAAGAGCAGTGTATATAAATGTAACTAATACACTTTAACACATAGCAAATGATATCAACACAATAGGACCCAAGTGTTGATTATCCTTCAATACCAGGAGTTCATGTGCACATTTCTTTTTAACAGCATAATGCTCACAGATTAAAAAAAAAAAAAAGACTGATATATTTTTATTGCACTTTTTCTGTCCTCAAACTTTTTTTTTAACATCAAAGAAGATGTGGTAAACAGAGGTAACAAAATCTTTGTATGCTCTTGCAATCATCTTCTTGAGAGCTTTGGCTACCCAAAGTGACAGAAAAAAAAAGCTTCGATCTAAACGTGCCTCAAATAAATTGATGTTAAACCAATATGGAGTCAATTCTGGCAGCCATTAACTTGCAGTCACCTCTAACATGAGATATGCAAGCAATTTAATCGTATGCAAACACAAATTAACACAGCAAACAGAGCACTCTATCTCAGTGAAACGGCAGGGAGAAAACAGTTATCTGCGATGGGATTTGGCATGGACGAGAACATTAATACCCCAGGCTCTTTTATGATAACAAAAGGTCTGCCACCCAGTTTAAAATAAAGCGCTTTTAGGCCTGATAAAACTGTGCTAAGATACGACTTTACCAGTCTCCCGAGGAAGAGAATTACCAGTTTCACTTGCTGACAGCAATGCTTTTTAGACCTGTACATTGGCCTGCAGGACAAGCGCTCATCTACAGAACCGCTGGCGAAACCAGTACTGAGCAGGAGACATCTTAGACTAGACAGCTTAGATCTGATACAATCTATTCCTGTTCTGACCCAGCTCCTGAAGCAACCTAGTGAAAGACATTCTGCCTTCAGTAGGTGTGGAATAACGAGTTTCTTCCAGCCAACTGACCAGGAGACCAGAGCACATCAGCACAGAGGTGGAATACTGCGTCCAGTTTGGAGCTCCTTGGTACAAAAATACTCCCCAAAAATGTTAACATGCTGGAGTGAGCCCACAAGAGGAATATCAAATTGTTTAGGGCAGAAGAACACGATATTCAAGGAGAGGCTGAGAGAACTGGGCCTGTTCAGTCTTAAACAAAGAAGATGAAGGGGAGACCTTACAACTCTCTATATCTACCTGATCAGAGGACACAAAGAAGATACAGCCAGAGTGCTCTGGGAGGAGCCTGGTGACAGGACAAGAAGCAAAAAAGCAAGTTGGAACACTGAAAATTCTGATCATGTGTTAGGAATTTTAAATGTTTTTTTTACCATGACAGTGGTCAAATATTGGAACAAATTAGCCTGAAAGGTGGTGGAATCTCCTCCCTGGAACTAGACTGGACAGAGCCCTAAGGAACCCCTGGTTTGAGCACCCCCTGGGTGACTGACTGTGGATCTTTCTTTCCACACGGCAAGGTACAGAGCAAAGAAATAAAGTGTAAGTTCTATGTATCTTTCACTATCTACCAACATCACAGAGGCAATCTGGAGGTTAGTTGAGACCCTGTAGCTGCTGCTCATCAGTGAGGTCACAGTTAGCCAAGCAAGGCAGACAAGGGGAGAGTTACAGGTTTTGCAGCTGTGGAATCATTCACTCCAGCTGGAAGCACATGTACACATCTGCAACTGTTGGACTCATTCTGTAACTCACTATTGTAGAACTGTTCTGCTCGGCAGAGATCTTCAAGACCATCAAGTCCAACAGTTAACCCAGATATTATCCACAAGTAATGTTTTCTGCTCTTGATATTCCTCGCACTTTCATTAGCTCTCAACTACCACAACAATAAGGTTTCCACAGACAAGAAGCACCAAGGAGACTCCAGCTAACAATGAACTGCAGATCAGGCATTCTCCACTTGCTACGCTTCCTTTGTATAAAACTTAACTGGGGATAAGGACCAACACATAGAATTTAAGGTGCTTCGTAACCTCAACTGTCTAGAAAGTACCTGAAGTTTCACAATGAAGACTATATCTGTGCTCTTGCCTACATTCATAATTTATTTCTACTCTATGAAACACCGAGCTTCCTTAGAAGACAAAGCAAAGATTCAGAATTAACTTCCCAGCAGCTTAAAACCACAATAAACTTGGCCCTAAACACAAACCATGATTCTTTGACCTGTCTTCTGCATTATTATAAAAGCAAAACAACCAAACATGCAGAACAATGACATGAAAACTCTTTCAAGGAAAAACAAGGAAAAAACATGCTTTTCTCCATCTGGCAAGAAAAGGAGAGAACAAACACACGGCAAGTGTTAGCCAGCTTGCCAAACATGTGACTAGAGTAAGCTGAAGTGCTGTGTGATAAGAACGGTTTAAGCAGCTCTATAGAACAGAAAAGATGGCAAGTCTTTACCTCTCTCTCTGCTTGGCCCAGAGGCTATTATCTAGACTATCACTTAAAAGAGGCTTAAGGCTTGGGGAAGAATTTGCTGAGTTGCCTTAGTGTCCTCAGGTCCATTCACCTGGTAGAGAAACCTCAAACATCTTGTGCAGGCAAACCTTGCATACTGAGCAGAGCCCAGAAACTTCCATCAAAATAACCTGCCGTGGCAGGATGGGACCTGCCAACTGAAGTGTGGTGTAATCTCTGTGTTAAAAACTCACTTTGTGACCCTAAGCAAGATATTTGTCCTCTTTGCTTCAGTTCCTTGCTGTAATGGGGAGCATTAATTTCATTATCTCTCATTCTCTGCTCAGTTTGTGAAGATCAGTCATTACTGTCTGATAACAGGAAACACCAGGAGGCACGTGAGACTTTAAATGTTCAGAAAAGGCAGTGCCAAATGCTTCATAAACCTTTTTTTTTTTCCATAGGAAATAATAAACTAGCTGGATGTGCTTCCCAACACATGTTGTAGAAGCGTATTTATTTCTTGTGCACATTTGGGACTATGACATTCAACGCTATAAGCAGGATGAAGGAGCTCTGGCATCTTACCTGCTGTTTCAATGCAAGGGTATGAAGGAGGAGGTTTCTGCCATTTCCCATTTGCATCTTTCATATGAGATCTATCTGAAGCAAATGTCTTCAAGTACAAATCTGCTCGAACCATTCTGATTTTCCTAAATAGTAACACAAAATTGTATCAAAAGGTGCATATATACAATACTGCATTAGTCACACTGAACAAGAGCCCTTTCATCACATCAGAGAGCGTTAATTTCATTAAAGACAGAAATCAGCAATATTGTACCAAGCAGTTAACTAGTTAACAAGGAACTACAGTAGGAAAGAAAAGGGCCTTTGATGACTAAGCTTTAGAAAAATAGCACAGTGCACTTATTTTACTCGAGTATAGCAAAAAGACCTCTGCCAGTACACATCCACAAAGTGAACTTCAACTCCGATTTCATGAAAGAACTTTCACAGTCTTTATCTTTCACATAGCCACCTGTGAAATTCTGGACGCAGGTTGTCATCCAGCCTAAAGGCCTCCACACTGTACACATCAAAAGGACACGGAAACGGCAACACTGTGTCAAGATCATAAATGAAGTTCTGCTCCCCGCTGGAAACGTGAAGTAGAATGACATGGTAGTCCTGAGAAGAAGGGTAATTGCCATTAGTTAAACAGCTATTAACGAGAAACTGGCAAAGGCAGGGGAATGAAAAAAAAAAGCTTCCTAAAATCAGAAGCTACAGATCCTTTCTTTAAATCCTGCTTTCTGCCCTTGAACTATTAAGCCTGTAACATTTCTGGAACAAGGAGAGATATTTCCTTATGCCTGTGTCACCCATCATGCCTTTCAAGAAACCTTGGTATTTTTTCCATTCCTTTGCAGCCTCTTTTGATTTAAGCCTGGACAGCTGAACTAAGTGTACACTTCTCCTGAGAAAATGGCAAATCTATTTCACATCCCACACCAAAATGCAAAGCTTGAGTGGGATAAGCATTTCTGGCTTAGACTTAGTCCTAAATAAAAGCTCCCAAAAATATATGATGATAGCTGAGCATTAAAATCAGAAGAATTATTAGAAGAGTGATCTTCTTATTATGAGATGATGTACCTGTTGCAGTCCCATGGTCTGTGAATTTGAGCACCAAGTGTTCAGTTGCTGAAAGCAGCTGAAAAAACAGCAGCAAAAGGATCAGATCAAGAGGACTGTAGGAGTCAGACAAATTCCTGCAGCAGCTCTTGAAGCTGGGAAAAAAAAAACGCCTATGGGTCCTAGAGCACACTTTTTCAAAGTAACTATTTTGCCTTGACACTTGGGTTCTGAGGTGCAGTTTTATTCCTTAACTTGTAGAAAATATGTCTGTGGTGGAGCTTTGGAGAAAATGGAGTTATTTACATCAGGTGTCAGGTACATACGCTGCTGTTTTCCAAAATTAAATGGAAGGTAACTGTTAACAGCTTCCTAAAGCTCACATTAAAAAGGCTGAAGCACTGTCACTGACACTTTCAATATTAAATAAAACCACAAAGGGATCGGAATGAGAAAGATCTTGGGAAAACTATTTTGCCAGACCAATATACACATACAACTGTATGCAACAATATTTAGAAGAATCTGTTAAGAGTGTAAGAAAGCTTTACATATCCTATGGTAGACTGAAACATCAAAGGAAAAAAAAAACCCACAACTTTCAGTCAATGAATTTCTAAGAGAAATTCATTCTGTGGTGGCCTTTCCTTACTTTCTGATTCCGTTTTAGATCATCTTCGTAACACCTGGATCTCTTCTTAAACAAAATCTTTTTTGTACTATAAATATACTGATATTCTGGGAGAGAACGAATGATCCAGAAAACACAGAACTTCAGAAGTAAGCAGATTATTTTGCAGAATTTCAGAAATGGAAATTGCCACTAGAAATACGAGTCTTTTCCATGTCAGATAACTGAAAGAACTCTGTAAGGATGCAGTATTCAAAAGGAATTCTGGAGTTGCAATTACTGAATTACATTCCTTGATCAAATGACACTCCAAAGCCACCATTTATGGGTCAGTTTAATTGCCAACACCTGAACACATAAATTGCTCACATTTTTCTATCCTCTGCCAGGCCTACGTGACTATTTTCATCCATCTACGGATTACAAGTGGGTACATCTACTTAAAATTCTACAAAGCTGGTAGCCTCAACAGTATCCAGACAATATTTTTCACAAATCCATTATGTACTCTTACCCATGCTAAGGTTTGTCACCTGTAGATTTTACTGACTGTCGTGCTGTTCATTTACTAGGAATGGTAAAAAGGAGTAGCAGATTAAGGCTCCTTATAAATCTGTTCTAAAAGAGTAATAATTACTGATATAAAGCTATAGAATGGTTGAGGTTGGAAGGGACCTCTGAAGTTATCTGGTCCAACTGCTCTGCACAAGTGGGGACATGTAGAGCCAGCTGACCAGGACCGTGTCCAGGCAGCTTTTGAGTATCTCCAAGGATGGAGACTCCACAATCTCTCTGTGCAACCTGCTCTAGTGCTCCATCACCCCCACAATACAAAAATGTTTCCTTACATTCAGATGGAACATAAACGTAAGTTTGTCACGGTGATGATGATGACTGACACTGCTTATGTCTGGCCTTGCAGCTATCAGCTATTTACTTGAAATTACTGAGAGAGAAAAGAATGCCTTACCCACACAACAGGCTCATCTCCATGTCCTGATTTCTGCTTCCAGAGGGGAATCTGAAAGTTTTAAGTTACAATCTGAAGTGAATAAAACATTTCAGATTAATACAGATTAATTCCTGGGTAATTGGGTAGCTCTTTGCTAGTGTATCCACTTCAACTGCTTACATCTGTGCTGCAGTCAGAAAATTTTCTCTAGTTTCTAACTTTCAGGAGTATGAAATTGGAGACACTGTTATGGACATGTAACGCAATCATCCTCCTAAAACGACAGGTTATAGGGATGAACTACCCCCACAGCTCACAGGGACATTGTGCCTCTCCCCATGGCCCTGAACGCATCAAGAGACCTGACAGATCTCCTGTGGTGAGGTCTGCATGCCTCTCAGCCAAGGGAGCTACCAGAAGGTTTGGGGCCATGTCTCACCTACAGGTTGGGCTGCAGTCTAAAGGCCTGGGACCATATGTCACCTATGCTGCGCTGTGGTTAAAACACCTGGTGTTACTGAAACTCTAGTAAGTGAGGAACTCTCTAACGCTTAATTTAGTGTTAGAAAGCAGACGCTTCTTTATTGTGGTGCCAGATGCATGGGGGATAGCTCTACCTATCGTGCGTGCCATATCTGGCACCCGTCCAAGCTTATATCCCCCCTTTACATACACAGACATTAGTTTTCCCAGAAAGATTATACATATGCATTCTATTTCCAGGAACTAATAATCCTGTACAGTTATTACACATGCGGTCTGGACTTCCAATGGGCTTCCCTGTGGGTCTTTGGTGGTCTCTGGTGGTCCCTAGTGGCTGATGGAGAGGAGCCTTTTAGTGACCTTGCCATGAACTTGGAGGCTCCCTTCCATGTAAGGTCGTATCTTAGCCCATCTCTCTGGCTGTGGGGTCCATCTGCTAATCAAGGTGTTGCTCCTCCAGGGTACCAGCCACAGTTGATGTCCTTGATTGCTGAGGCCCCACACAACTGCTTCCTCTAGGATGCGCCAGTGACAGCTGCAGGAATTGATATGCTTGCCTGCACTTCTGAGGCCCCTTTACAACATTTGTGGGGCCATGTTTCACCAGTGCCAGGCTGTAGTGCTGGGAACACGTCCCACCTACACCAAGCTGGGGCCTGGGAGCCTGGACCCTCCATAGCTGCATCCAGGTGACACCTCCTGGACTCACCATCCTCCCGTCATTGGAGATGAAAACAGCGTAAAACTCTTCCAGAGGGTACTGATCCCGACTCCTGATGTACTCACAGAGCTTCCAAACATTCTCTTCACTGCGAAACACGAGAATTGGTTATTTCCTCCCCGCAATTCCATTCCGAGCGAGCAGAGCCAAGCCAAGCAGCAGTGCTGGTGGGGCTGGTACCGCTCACCAGGTGCAGCACATCACCGGGGGGGTTTTGGGGGGAGCAACCTCCTAC
>WEIS01023893.1:357-41882 GCA_013389965.1 Todus mexicanus | reverse complement strand
TCTTTTCATGAAGCTGAACTGCCGTACTGCAGTCTCCTGTCTCTAGCTGGAGACACAGCTTACAACTGCAAGGATCTGCAGAATTTCTCTAACCATTGTATTTATGCTCGGCTGCTCCAGGGGTGTGTTCCCAAACAACTGTTTGCATGGTGGTGTTTGCCACTGTTCTGCATGGTGGTGGGTTGGCTGAACGGATTGTTTATGACACTTGTTGTTTGAGAGGGCTGAGCAAAAAATCCCCCTGTTGTCCTGGTTTCAAAGCCAGTTGTATCTATAACATAGGGGCACATGGTTTAATGGTGACCTGACAGTGCTGAGTTAATGGTTAGACTTGATGATCTTGGAGGTCTCTTTCAACCAATACGATTCTATGATTCTACGGAGTGTGAGCCTTTAATAGTGAGTACAGATTAAACACTGGGACAAAGTACTGTGGGAAGTAGCTTCTGTGTATCTTCATGCTTGATTTGCAGACAGCAGCTTTATGGGAAGGAATGTTGCAGTCAGATATAAGCTATTGAAATAAATACAGAGACATCTAAAAGACACTGAATGGTCAATTTTATAGTGAAGGTTGGTCTACATGAAATGATAGTTGCTTCTGGTTTAGAACCTCAGAGAAGACTCAAGACTTCTTTTCTACAGTATAGAGACCTGTATGGCAAACAGGGAAAAGTCATGGTGATCGAATTTTTACAGTGTCACTAAAAGATAGTCATGAAATTTGCATGGGAAGGTAAAAAAATTTATCTGTGCAAATTGAAATGAAGCATCATTTCTGCGTGACAGTATATCTGTGAGTAGTATAATGACATATGAGTGTGCAATCTTCAGAACCTACATAATCACTCAGTTGGAAGAGTGTCCTGGGTGAGGATTCTCCTTTTCTTGCTGTCCTTCTGTTCTTGGTGGGCTTATTACCTTGTTAGGACGCTTGCAAAAAAATTACACAATATCTCTCTTAATCACTGTAGAAGTTGCTTCTGCTTTTGTGTTTCATGGCATATAAGGAGGAAGCCTCCTTGTAGGAGTGCCCTTTCAGTAGCCTGTAGCCTTCACTGTCACATTGAAGGAACAGATGGTAGGTTCCTCCAAGTGGAGGAGCTCTTCTGCACTTACGTGAGAGGAGATGATGTGACTGGAGGAAGCAATTTTCTGGTAGTGTGTTCTCTAACATTAGGGAGCAATTACTTGTTCAGCTTTATCAGCTTTGAAGTACATTGTGCTGTATCTTTGTTTCAAAATGAATGTAAAACCCCAGTGATGGAATAGTGCCATATTTGAACTGTTGCTTCAGATCTCAAGTCCTGGACATAGTGTTAGTGTCCCATGCTAGTGTTTGTTTTTGTTTCCCAGATTGGTGTGTGTGAGACCTCATTGCTGTAAGCTCCTCTAAGAGTGCCACAAACTGAGACTGGTCTGACCTGACCTGTGCTGCTGGGCACTGCTGAGGCCATCAAATTTTCTCTAACCTTTGGCAGCCCCAGCCAATTAGCCAAAGCTACCGTCAGTTGCATTCTGTTTTCTCCCTTCTGTCCCAGAGAGCTCACCTAGAGATAGTTCACAAACAGGTCTATTCAGAATCTTTAAAGAGCCACTTTGTGCATGTCCCAGATGTTTTATGTAGTCATAAGATATAACTGCTTGATAGAGATTGGACTCTGGGTTCTTAGGACTCTATTTTGGGGGTAACATGTAAATAAGGAAGATTTTTGCTTGTATTCTTCTGTCTTAAACATGATGTGTATTCCCTGAATGAGGCTTCTGCAGAATTTTTGTTCTGATTATAGAAACTGGAAATAAATGAATATATGAAAGAAGTGTTTTATCTGATACAAAACAAACTGAGTTGAGAGTGGGAGGAGAGGTTTCACCGATACTTAAATAGATTTACAGTATTGGAACGCTCATTAATCTGCATGCTTCCTTGTCTGGTTCCTTAAGTATAAACTGTAACCTGAAGGTCTATAGCGAGTTACTGTGCTTTTCTTCCTTTGAATTGCAAACTTGAGTGAAGGATATGCGGTAATTTATCATGTCTACTCTTTGTTTTTTGCAATGATTTTGTTTCCCAGTTTGTCATGACGTTGTCTCCAGACAAGTGCAATGCTCCCTGTTTGGAATTTGGAACGATTCCAGAGTTTAAGTAGCCTTTCATTCCTAAATCGCTGCTTCAGATCTGCCCAGTCCCAAAAGGGATTTCATTTAAATGAGCAGGTCAGTCTCAATTGATAGTTTAATGGATATCTATTCATTTTGCCAACCCTAACATCCTTTTAAGATAGATTGGCATCATTCATTTTTACCACGATAGCAGTTGCTTCAGAGATCAAATGAGCAGTGGACTTTGAATTTCCTTTTGCATATATTTGTGTCCCAGTATTGCTAGCTATGGACACTTGTGGAAGGAACAAAACAGGACTCCTCTACATTAACTGTTCCAAGGAATAAATTGTAAAAAATTACATCCCAAGTTGATTCAATGTTTATAAACAGCAAGATAAGATCCTTTGGAAATTACTTCAAGTTCTCAACACTATATTGCGGGGAAGAGAGGTGTCCAATTTTTAAAAGTCATTATTTTCCTCTCTCATCTGCAAGCTGCAGTTGTGAGGATTGGGAAGCGTTCCTGGTGAAATGTGCTGATTTTTGTTGAGAGCAAGAAGAAAAGAGCTCTTCACAGTGGATTCTCTTACGGGAAGTGCCCAGATTTGGCAAACAACTACAGGTAACGGTTAAGAGATGCAGCTATCTAAAAATCATTAGCTGGTTCAGTCTTCCACCTACTTGCATTTTTTTTTTCTTGAGGAATTAAGCATTTCATTTGATAATTGGAGGCATTTCTATAAAAATAATAAAAAGCTGAATGGTTCTTGTTCACACTTTCTTAATTTTACACCCAAGGGCTGAGTATTTTCTCAGTTTGCTTGGAGTAGCTGATGGTAAATTCAATTAACAGGACTGTCTGTGTTGGCTTTTATTATTTTGATGTTTTTCAGGCCGCACTTACTTCGTAACTCTCCAGCTCAGAAAATCAACTGAAACTACAAATGAGTACAAGTAGTCTTACTACGTACTAATGGAGGATTTCTTACATCTAAATAAAGGGCATTTCAAACCTGAGGGTACAAGATTTGTTCTCTACTGAAGAAAAGCAATTTTCCAGTAAGAGCAGATACCTGATAATAATTGTTTAATGAAACATAGTATAGAGCTTCAAAATGCTAAAGGACATAAATTGATTTCTAGTGGAGGAGCAACAGGGAGGTATCTAAAGATGAGAGCAAGAGCAGATCTTAGTCACAGTTGCTGCCATTAGGTAGATGAAACAAATGGCTTTTACAAAACACACTTTTTAAATTGCACCTAATTGGAAAAATCTTATTTTGAGAAGTGACCCATGTTTCTCACAGACTGCCTGCAGGGCCAGTAATGGCAAACCAGTGGTTCTGCTAAACTAATGCCTGCACTGACACTCATGTTTTTCTAGTAATTCTGACACCAGCTTCCCGAGATGTTCCCCAGTATTGCCTTAGAATTCTTCCTCATCAGTACTTGTACTCATTCAGCCCCCTACCGTGGAGAAACACGCCTTCCCATTTTGAGAAAGCAAGAGGTGAAGACACACTTAATGCTGAGTGTTGTATGGTGAGTTAAAGAAGTCTGGTGTTTTCTTTCCTGGCTGTCCAGTGTCATCATGAAAGAAGTCTATCTGAACAAGAGCAGCAATGGGCAGTTTCATGAGGCTTTTATCCCTTGCTGGTCCTTTCAGGTACTGTGGAGACAACAAGGAGTAGTAATGAGGAGTGCAGAGTCTCATTTCCATGAGAAGGCAGATGAACCATGAGGCGTGAACATTGTCCTGCACTGAAGCAGTGCTGGGGCTATCACAGGACCACCCTGGGGCAGGTGGCATTTCCCACCCTCCTGACCACAGTGGTAGGCTTCATGATGCTTCACCACAGACTTCCTGTGTTTACATATTTATTTAGACATTTAAACAAGTACCTTCTTTAACACCCACACACAAAAAGAAAAGCTGGAAAAATCTGTGCTCCCATGACAAGGCTACAATTCATGCGGTCAATGCTGCTCTAATCAGTGCCCTTCTGTGTGTGCAGTACAGTGCAGTCAAGCAGTTGTATGATTTGTTGTTGGGTTTGAGGATTGTGTGTCCCATACCACCCCCCCTGCCTTTCACACTAGGTTCAGTCAGTGCAAGAGGGTTAAGGCTCTCTGATTGTACAGTGGCTTGAGTTTAGGTGGTTTTTCTCCTGACTTCAAGCTTTATTTACTGCACAGCAGCCAGACTCCACTTTGAAGGGGGAAGAAGTAATTTCCTTCTTTAGTGTCTCCAGGGTACCTCCTGCTATGGTAGCTTAGAATGTTAACATATTTATTTATGTGCTGAGAATCTGGATGTTACTGTCAACCTTATTTCATAGATGGGGAGTTTAAGAATGACTGAAGCAAAACCCAAGAGTTATCTCTGAATTTCCACGGGCCAAGGTGAGATACCCAGGCACTGGTGAAGTTCCATAGCAGCTGAGCGCTCAGAGCTTCTACAAATCCAGCCACAATTACTGATGAGCTGAAGACTCTCTGGGTTCTCAGATACCAGAGATTCACAGACTCACAGATTGTTAGGGATTGTAAGAGACCTTGAAAGATCATCTAGTCCAATGCCCCCAGCGGAGCAGGACCGCCTAGACCAAGTTACACAGGAACTTGTCTAGGCGGGTTTTAAACGTCTCCAGAGAGGGAGACTCCACAACCCTCCCCGGGCAGCCTGTTCCAGGCTCTGTCACCCTCACTGTAAAGAAGTTCTTCCTAATATTCAAGTGAAACCTCCTGTGTTCTAGTTTACACCCGTTACCCCTTGTCCTGTCACTGGGTGCCATCGAGAAGAGCCTGGCTTGATCCTCCCGCCACTCACCCTTTACATATTTATAAACATTAATGAGGTCCCCCCTCAGTCTCCTTTTCTCCAAGCTAAAGAGCCCCAGCTCCCCCAGCCTTTCCTCATAAGGGGGATGTTCCACTCCCTTCATCATCTTAGTGGCTCTGCACTGGACTCTCTCAAGCAGTTCTGTCCTTCTTGAACTGAGGGGCCCAGAACTGGACACAATACTCCAGATGTGGTCTCACCAGGGCAGAGCAGAGGAGGAGGAGAACCTCTCTCGACCTACTAGCCACCCCCCTTCTAACCCACCCCAGGATACCATTGGCCTTCCTGGCCACAAGGGCACATTGCTGCTGCTGCTGTCAACCAGTACCCCCAGGTCCTTTTGTCCTTCACTGCTTCCACCACTTCAGTCCCCAGCCTGTACTGGTACCTGGTATTGTTCCTGCCCAAATGCAAGACTCTACACTTTCCCTTGTTATATTTCATTAAATGTCTCTGCGCCCAACTTTCCAGCCTATCCAGGTCTTGTTGAATGGCAGCACAGCCTTCTGGTGTGTCAGCCACTCCTCCCAGCTTTGTATCATCAGCAAACTTGCTGACAGTGCATTCTGTTCCCTCATCCAAGTCATTAATGAATATATTGAAGAGTACTGACCCTTGGGGGGTCTTAACCCTTGGGGGTATCTTAACTAGATACAGGCATGCGTCTCTCAATTGCTTTCATCACAAGAACTTCGCTTTGTCAGTTTCCTGCTTTGCCCTTTCCGTCTGTAGCAGCAAATGAGCCATACCTGATATCCTTCTGGTTTTGGCCCTCACCACTCTAGAAGTGTGTTCTGTGCTCAGTATTAAAGAGTCTCATAGAAAGTAAACTGTATGATCATTTGATTTGGCAATATTGTAATGTGTATGTACAGAGGGACAAATTAGGATGACAGTTCATTTCTTCACTTCTCAGTATTTTTCTCTGTAACCAGGTATGTGTGTATATATAGATAGAAAGGTTTTGTTTATTTTTTGAGGCAGGAAATTTTGATATGTATTCATTTTGTATTGGGGCTTTCTTTTAGGGTATTTTAGCCTCCTCAAATATGTTTTGTCTCTTGAAATGTGTATGATTCCTGGACTTCATGAGGAATTGAAAGTGGAAGGGCAGCCCAAATGCATAGCGTCACAGAGGATCTTCTGTGAAATAGCTTGTCTACTACAACTCAAGAAAGAACAATAGGTAGGTGAAAACTTGCTCTTGAGCAGTTAAACTTTTAGGTTAACAGTTGGACTTGATCATGGAGGTCTCTTCCAACTAGAATGAGTTTATGATACGACTATTGACTCTTGTCTTGCACTGATTTTTCAAGTGTTGTCCTCTGATACTATTTCCTAAACTCTGAAGTAATGACTGACCAGTGCAGAAAACCTGGCTGTTATTTAACAAATGGTAGGCAGCCTATTAATGCCCAGTTCAACAGTTTTTTAAAATATCAGAAGTCTCAGTGTATATTTTAGGAAGAATGCCCTTAGGTCAGAGACCCTCTATGGAACTGGAATCAATCATCTGACTGAGCTGTATCAGAAAGAAGGTGAAAGGTATGAAGAAAAAAAATGGTACTAACTTCTGTCTTTATTATCCTATGTTTTCTTCTGTTCTCTCCATTGACTCTCAAGTCTAGATCTTCTAGAGAAATTAGTGCATTTAAAAACCAAACAAACAACAAACCAACACAACCTCTCTCTCCAAGTTTTTGTAGGATTCTTGTGTCAGATGTGGGTTGGCAGGCGCTGTTCATGGATGAATACCCAATTTCTGTCGTAAACAGATGCAATTCATCTGAAAGATGAAAATCAAAATGTTTGAATTTTTACAAATACCATCTTGAGACTGGGCAGGTAGCTGCAGCTGTGATGTCCTTAGCCTTGCAGTATTGTGGACCACATCATTCCTTGCTCACCCACTGCACCTTTACACCTGTGCTAAATGGGCATTTTCTAAGCAAAGTGCCTTGTGTGCTCAACAGAAGCACAAAAGATGACACACAGTATGTTGCTGTGCCTCTTATCTTCTCTCTGTTAATTGCTGTGGGTAAAGTGATGATTGCGCACTGTGATGTGACTCAGAAATAACTTTGCTGAAAACCACAAATTTCTTTTGGGTAGGCTACACCCCAGTTGTATGTATGCTTAAATGTAACTGTGTATGGGTTCCTGGGAAGGACCCAAATGCTCGTCACAAATAGCTGACAACTGGAAGCACCAGAACTGGTATATTCGGAATGTGACAACTCTCTATTATTCTGCAAGTACCTTGAGTGTTCAGGATATGGCTGAGTACAGCTTCTACTGCTTGTCACTGAACTACTGAGGGTAATTGAAAATTGGAATGCAGTGTTCCCGGGAGAGTTTGTCTGTCATGGAGCTCAAGAGGTTAATATGTAGTTATGTGATGATACTATAATTTTATATGCATCTGATCATGGAGGTAATAGACATTAAAGTGGGCATTTACATCCTTATGGGTCAGTACTTCATGTTATAATAAAAAAGTCACATCAGAAAAGTACAGGATAAAAATCTGATTATGCACCCTTTGGAGTGTAAATGGCTTTAAAACTCAAATTGTCACCTGATGGGAAGACTAGGAAAGAGTCAGAACAAGGGCAAAGGGGCAAAGCTGTGAGGCATAAGGTGCAGGATAAAAGAGGAAACAGAAACAGTCTGGACTAGGCCCTTTCTTGGGCAGCTCATGACCATAACTTGAATCACCATACTTTTGTATGACTCAGATGTGTATTTAAAGCTGCTGATTCTTCCTAAGTATCAAAGCCATTGACTTGGAGATAGACAGAGAGTTGGGTCCCAGCAGTTCCCTCTACAAGGAAAGGAGCATTCAACTGTTTTGTTTTCTAGCCCTGGCTTGGAGAAATCTGTGAGGCCAGTGAGCTTGGTACATGGCAGTGTCGGGTTAATGGCTGGACTCAATCATCTTAAAGGTCTTTTCCAACCAAAATGATTCTATCTTGTTAAACATAAGCTTGAGTGAAAAGTGAACTTTGCAATGGGATGTGAAGTTCAGTAGACTCCAGATTTTCTACCTTTCCAAAGTATTCAAATCTTCTCAGTGTTGGGAGCGCTAAAACTTCATGTGGGTTAATGCAGGGTGTTCTTTCGGAAAACAACAGACATCAGAGCTGATAAAGTTTCCAAGGCAACAACTGAAACTCATGAGGCTGTCTTAAGTAACTACAGAAGTAACTACTGGCCCCAGAGCCTGAGGAGGGGGGTGGGTCCTGGGGGGACTGATACTCTGAATCCTGAATGACTATGTAGGTTAAAATCAACCAAGAAGTACAGTAAAGACTAGAGCAGCATGTGGGATGGACTGCATATGCAGCTGGATAGGTTGGGACAGTAAATTCAGCTGCAATGCACTCAAATGGTTTCCAGCATCACCTTGAGTGTCTGGGAGATGGAACCCTCTAGCATGTAGAAATCTGGTATTGACCTTCTATTTCTCTACTACATTTTCATCCAAACACATCCAGAAGTACTATATAAAAGTCTCTGTGGTTGACTGAAATTTTATGGATGTTATTTTCTCTGTTGGAAATATGGGGTGTGAGGCAGTGAGGTAAATAATTAATCTCTGCTGAAAGGCGAAGCCTTCTCCTTCCATCTCCACCCCATTGTCTCTCTGTGCCTGCTTGTAAGATCCTGTTGCTTACTTTTCACTGCCTGGACCCCTTTGAGTAACATCAACCCCCTTAACTGCAAAAAATTACTTGATTTCTGCTGGTTTGATCAGTTGATTTTGTTCATTTGATATGTGTGAGGAGTGCCAGAGACAGACCGAGGCATGAGAGCAGGACTGGAGATGGGATGGTGAGTGGCCTGGGAGAAAGTCCTGGACAATAATGATTTGAATGAGGGAAACTCACCCCTCTGGCAGCACCAAGGTTTAACTTTGGCTCAGTCCCTTACAGACCTGTGCCCACCATCCTGTGTTCTCCAGGGATTGAGCAGCTCACAGGAACTCCACACAATCCAAGGCTTCAAGAGGTGCTTCAAGGGATTGTAAAGGCACACGGAGATGCCTCACTAACAGCTATGTGCTCATCTTCTCCTGTGTGCTCTGTAAGAGTTTTGGCACCCTCTTTAGCTGAGTGGAGAAGGGACATTTCCTGTAACATAACCATAAACGCTTCTTGAAAAGGGATTACGCCTCGAGGAGACTTGCCTGCTCTAGAGAACACAAAGTATCTCTCCCATGGATCTCATTCTCTTTAGGACGATGACTTGTTTATCTATATGGAGTAACAAATGATAGAGCAAAATTATGGAAAATGCTTAGTATCACTGCACCGTGTTCCATGTGATGAGAACCAGCCTTTTTGGTGACTAAGTGTATGTCCTGAGTTCTGCTTGGATTAATTATCACCAGCAGCCGCTGGCCCAAGCAGTTGGGAGGGGCTGCAGCTGGGAGGGGCTGCAGTCAGGATAAACAACTGAACCTCAATACCATAATGAGTCCTGCCCTTCTGTAAGGGGAGTTGCTGGCCTGGGGTGCAGGTGTTTGTTTTCAACTAGTTTCAGTGCTGCTGGAGCTGGGGAGGCTGGTATCTCAGGCACAGGTAGAGCCTGTCACTTGTTTTGTCTATCATTTCATTAGTACTGTCGTTTTCTTCTCTCACTGTGTTGCACTATTAAGTTGTCCTTGTCTCAACTCTTTGGCTCTCACCTTTATTTTTCCTCCCAATTCTCCTTTTTATTGCACAGGAATGGGGGTAGGGAAGCTGTGGGTGTTTAGTTGCCAGCAGAGGTTAAACCACGACAGCATGTTATTAAAAAAGCCCGCTGTCCTTTGCCACAGCTTTCAGTAGTAGTACTGAGGCCCTCAAGCAGCATGGTCCACAGCCTGCTGGGATGGGAGGTAAGGCAATTTTCTCAGGAAAACAAGGCACAGAGAGAAGTTAAAATTTTGCAAGGGTTATGGGGCAAACCTGTGGCAGGCCTGAAAGGCTTCTGAAGCAGCCTCCCCCAAACAGCCTTATGTTTCTGTGTCCCTGCACTAGTGAGATACAAGTAAAACTCTAAGAGGCTGTCAGTCCATTCAGTGGATCAGCCAGACACGAAGCAGGCTGGTGGCAGTCAGTCAGATACTGAGCCGGGGGCCATTCAGCGATTAACTGATCCTGGTTTGTGAATGGCCACGTCTCCTGGCTCAGATGGCTTTTGGCTGCTGAGAGAACAGAGATGGAGAACTTCATCCCTCTGTTTGCAATTAGTGTTTGTTATTAAATGCTGACAGTGTGTTCCCTCCTCTCATGTATCTGGTCTTTGTTTATGCACTGGATGTTGGCGCAGGCTTCCGTGCTGTAATGTCTTGCATTAGCTGCTGTTGAAAGGAGTCCAAGGAGCAGTGTGATTTGAGGAGGACAGGAGGGTGGCTTGGCACCAAAAAAGCAGGAGCAATTCTGAGGGAAGGATGAAAATGGGTTTAGTTAAGTGGGAGTCTGGCAAGGAGCAAGCAGCAGAGAGTTCGTGCATATTTCTGCTTTCAAATGTGATGCCAAATGCTTTGAGGGGAATGAGGAGCTAGCTAGGAGGTGTAACTGATGGCAAGAAGGTGAGATAGCCTTGGAAATGGTTTGATAGAGGATGATTTTAGCAGACGTGATATCTTCAGGTGGATAAGTGGTGCTTGAAATAGGAAACATGGGAAGTAAAGGAGGAGACTACAGTTTTTGGGGACCACTGTAAGGGTAGAGGTGCATAGAGAATTGATAACAGAGCTCAGGCTATCTATGGAGGAGAAAGAGATTAAAAGCAGAGAGAATGAAAAAATGGATGTAATCTCTGGACTTGCACCTTGTTTAAAGGGCATCAGTAGGTTTGAAGGACAAGAGAATGGCATCAGTCATCCCATGGGGAGAGGAGACTTAGTCCATTGTGTAGGGTTTACACAGCACCTAGAATGTCTAAGATGCAACAACTGGGCTAAATACTAAGATGGGTGCAATGGCTGCAACTCCCCCACCTTCCCCCTCTGCAATGCTGCAGCAGTGTGTGGCGCACCAAGCAGTCTGAGTTGGCCATTTCGGACGTCAGGTCTTTCTTTTCACCTGTTGTGTGATGAGAAGTTTGGTTCAGGAAAAAATGAGCCAGGATCTACTGGTAGAGTTTTGTTATGAGAGGGCAGCACCTTAAGAGCTCTTTATCCCCTGCAGCCCATTTGCTCAGAATGTCTACAAGGGGTTATTTCAAGATCAGAAGTAAATCTGAATTGAGTCAATTTTTCTTCCCTGAAGACCTGTATACCACCTCTACTGCTCCTCACCTGCTGCTGTCCTTTCTTCAATAAGGGGATTAAACATTAGGTAGGAATAAGCAGAGCAGCTTCTTGGAGCGTTACTTGAGTAAAAGACTTACCATGTTTCTTCATGCTCACTGCATGAACCTGTAGCCTGTCTGGTTACAGACTGTCTTTGTCCATCTGAGCCCCATTCCCAAAATACAAGTGGCTTTGCTGGTTGCACAAACTAGAGTCTTGATGTTCACTGGCCACCAGGAGTGGAGTGGTATGAGCAGCACTAGCAGGTACTATTTATTCATCACTGAGAACTGCTGTGTGTTGCCATTTCATCCTGTGAGTATCTTGCTGGAGTCTCTGTAAACTTTGCTCCAGAGTCTCTCTTTCATAGTACATCTCACTACTGCTAGTTATTTAAAATAATTTGGATACGTAGCTCTGATAATCCGGAGCTCATTTGTTGGAGCAATTTGAGGTCCTTATCACTGGAAAGATACCTTGCTCCAGTCAATGCTCATCTAGCCCAATTGGAGGCAGCATCTTTATCTTTTCCCATGTCTTACTTAGTCTTTCCTGGTCTTCCCATCCCTCTGATGTTGCTCTGCCACTGCTCCTCCCCCACAGCCCACATGCAGGTGTGGCTGTTTAAAAGCAATCTCTGTCAACATTTGTCATTAATCTGTTTCGATTTTTATTTATAAAAGAAAGAGAGAGAGTGAGAAGGGAACAGCAGCAGTAGCAGGGCAATTGCAGATGAATAATGAAAGGATTCATCACAGCCATACCAGGATATATATATTTTTTGCAGCCAAGCGAGACGGATTCCCATCACAGCTCGGGGACTCGTTCCACACAACCACTCATCTTTCATGCTGGGGGGAAGGGAAAGGTGGAGACAGTATCATTATGGATGTAACGGAGCTCTGAAGTGACTAGTCAAGGTTGCTGCCTCAGTCAGAAGGAATCTGCTTACAGGAATTTTCTTTCCACCAGGTGTTATTGCCTGGTAAAGCGTCTGCCTTCTACAGCAGGCTGCACTTGCAAAAGGGACGTTTAGAGCTTGCTTAACAGGGACACTTGCTAAGCAGTCAAATCACTAAAGAAGGACAAGATTGGCCAAGTGAGGATTTCACAGAAGTGACAAACTTGTCTCAGAAGGAGTGAGAGACACACTGGACAATGCAGGGATCACTCTTTCTCACCTTTTTGTCTCTTGAGCCCAGCCTGAACTTCACAGTCATACCAACAAACAACTCTCAGCTTGCCCTTTTCCATCTTTGTCAGGCCTCCGGCAACCTGGAGAGCTTCATGCACCTCTGGCAAGGCATTAGCATCAGGGCATTCCTGTACTAAATCCTTCCTTTTCTCAGTCGAAGCATAAGTGCTACTGGAGGCAATCCCAGTTGGATGGGAGGGTGCAGTACAATGCCACAGCTGAAGTGTTCCATGAAAGGGTAAGACAAGCAGATATATTGCTTTGTTGGGTCCTTAGGGCTGCCACCTTGGCAGAGGGAAAAAGGGCACTGATCTTTCCTATTCCGGATACTTCTAGCATTCTGTTTTTCCTGTATAAAATTGCAGTCTTGCCAGCAGTAGAGGGATCAGGGAAGAAGGATCTGTTTCTCAAGCTGCCTCTTCATTTCCCTCTTGTACCCAGGGAATACAATGCAGTGCTCAGAAGCTTAGACTTAGCCTATGTTTTTTACCATTCCTCCTCTAACATACATCTCCCTTTGGGAAACCATTTGGTCTATTTCTCCATATCCTGGCACAGCATTATGACAGGTCGTCATAGACTGGGTGTTACTCATTTTGGCTACGTGATCCAGCTCCATTTATGCATCTTACTAGGTCTCTCTATTCCCATCCCTAGATAAGGTCCCTTGGTTGCTCAGCATAGAGACAGGTTTTCTGTGGAACATGGAAGCGTTCAGCAAGTGCAATAGGAGGAAGCTTCTATATAAGGTGCTTGCTTATTCCAAAAAAGTGCTTCAGCTGTAATAGGTCTCATTGTTAAACAACTGCAGTTGTTTCTTATACAGCCCGTGGTTAATGGCTTCTTACCTTTCTCCTGGAGGATCTTTATTTTATATCCCATAAAATCAGGCCCCTAAAGGTGGTTCTGCTTCCACAGAGACAAGACACTGTTAATGCTAATGGTCATCTCCTGACCTTACTTGGATGTAGCGAAGTGCTTGAACATTGCAGGGGTGGGAATAACAAACTCACAGCTTACTTGCTCACAAAACTGGGTTGAAGGGCAGGTGAGAATCTTGAGGAGCTCTGGAAATGCTGTGCACCTTCTGCTTTTTTTCTTGGTGGCATTATGGATTATGAACGGAAAGCTTGCCTAGGAGATTACCTTGCTTCTGACTGCTGCTTTCCTGGTAGATAGGAACTTAATGTGTAATAGATGTATGGTAACATGTTAGTGGAGGAGAAAGTTCTCTTCTGACTCCAACCAGCAGATGGTTTACAATATTTCATCCTTCTGGTCACGTTTATCCCAGTGATACTTTCACTGAATTATTTTGTTTCAAGTGATGTTTTTAGTGGCTCTGTGCAGTGACTAATTAGGGCCTTCATTATTTGTCTTCCATGTCTATTCTGTTTAGTCTCCTTCTGTTCCTTCAAATGCTCCTAACAAAGCCAGGAGCTATTAAAACGGTATTTTTCTATTATTTTACTGAAGTGGTGGTTGTCACTGCATTCCATTGTAGGTTACAGTTTCTTGCTGTGTACTCACTCACACAGGCAGTGGAACCATGGCATAAGATTAAATATTAAAGATGATGACCAATTCTCTATCACAGAGTATGATTGAGATATTTCACATTTAAATAACAAATGCAGATTATTATTTTTTTAGCCTCAAACAATCTGTAAAATACTGGAGGCAAGAAATGCCCTTGCTCTTGCTGAAGGCTTCTGATGCAGCAGTATACAGTGTTTTACTGGAGCTGTCTCCTTCCAGCCATGTAGACTCTTCTCAATTGGAAATATTTAACACCCTATTAGTTTCTGATGTGTTCTTTAATATATTGGTGATCTCAGTGTTCCCTGAGAGGCCTCAAATGATAAGGATATAACCAGGTGCAGGTTTGCATAACCTGCTTTGAAATGCTTCACTCCGTCTGATGCATACTGGGGTTATTTTAGAGTTATCATGGTGTGAGCATGCGAAAAGTCTGCACAGTGTCCAGTGAGTGGTAGCTGAAGAGCTTTAAACTCCTCCAGCAAGGGTCATGGGAAGAAAAGTCACTGAGTGGCCTCTTGGAAAAATTGTACTTCTATTTGGGAGATGCAAGAACTATTCTTTCCCCAAAGCAGTCTATGGACCAAGGTGATGCCCTGAGTAGCTGCTGTAGCCTTTGGGATCATTGTAAACTTAGTCTTTCCTCACTTTCTGTACTGCTATAGTCCCTAGAAGGTTCTGATCAATACTGAAGTCCAGATGACCCTGAGACTTTAGAGACTTTGAAACAGAGCATTTACTGTCCAGAAAATGTACTGTCCAAACAGAAAAAGATGTGGGTGTAGGCCACAAGCAGTAAAGGAGAGGAAGGGCAGGATGATGCATGATCTGTGATGACATCACTGTGGAATAAAGTGGCAAAAAAGAGAGACTGCTAAACTGCTGATTGCTGAATTAATTGTCCTTAACTTTCAGGACCTGAGCTGGGGCATCTCAGGATACCAGCTAAAGCACATTGAAAGTCATTAGGGAAGATACATGTATGAAGGCATGTATAGGCAGGAAGATGAGGAACCAAGATAAGAGGTAGATGTGTTTGGAATAAAGATCTAGCTGAGGAGCAGAGGTGACGCTTTGGAAGTGTTATCAGAGATATGATTTGGATTGATTTTTTTTCCCTTGTATCTTGCCCAATTGTCCACCTTATTTGGATTTTTTCATTTCAAAAGCCAGACTGCCCTGCCTACTGTGTGCATGCATTTAATTTTCTGTGTGCCCTATGGAAGTAGTGGGAGCCAGACTATTACCTGTGGAAATTTTATTTCCTGGGCCAATGCTACCACGTGGCACCAGTTCCATTCAGCAATGTCTTCCCTGGACAGGTCAGTCCCACCAGTCGCTGCTTCCCCAGGGTCGCTCTCTGGTGACTCCTTCCTGTGTCTGACGGCATGAATGCAAAGCAGATCTTCCCTTGCTGATTCCTGCAGCAGTGAGAAGAATTACGGAGTTCTAATGATTTCAGTCTGTTTCCATTATACAGTTCTGGTTAAGGACCTAAAGGCAGTGATGGCATCAGGGGCATAGAGCAGTTGAACATCATTGTGCATGGGTCTAAAATGTCACAAAACAATGTTGGTTCAGATGTTATTGACTGTAATAGCCATGGTGGCCTGGGGGCTTAGCTTAGCTGGGGCAGAGGCTTTGGGTTCTATCTGAGGAAGCATTTGAACTCGAGAACCCTCTTAAGGATTGAAGGTCTGCCACATGAGACAGGTGCTCCACAAAATGACTGTTTTCTTCAAGAGCAGATGTCCCAGGTGTAGAACCAGCTATTTCTGACAACTTACCAAAACAGCACAGACAAGTTTTCTAATACGTTCAACCTGAATGCACAACATCAAAACAATGTTAGCACATGAGATTGCAAAGCAGAAGGAGAGACCAAAAGCTCTTTGCCCCTAGTTGATATTAATGGAAGTTACCCTTCTTTGTTACTCCTTTCCTCTTGTAAACCACTGGAGTCTAGAGGATTATTCTATGGCAGGCTTCTGGATGTCTTACCAGAAACCAAGGTATGACTGGGACAGTGAAACTGGATCATCCCAGCACAAAAGTGCCTGTGGTGTATCCCTTTTGAGGACATGTAGAGCTTCAGCCTTATTATTTGGAATTTTTCAGAGATGCAGAATTTGCGTTGAAGTTGCAGGGAACAAAGGTGTTTTCTGCAGAGTCAGTTGAGTCTTACCAAATACTCCAGCTCATCTCTTGCTGATCTGTGCCCAGGACCACAGGCTGCAACAAGCACGTGTAAACAAGGTGTCCCAGTGTGTTACCTGTTAGTCCCTGTATTTCCATGTGTACCTCGTGAGAGTGGTAAGGAGAGGGAGAGAACTGGGCTGCTTAGTTTGACCTTGCTTTTTAGATTTTTCCCTATTGTTTGTTTTGGTTTGGTTTTGGTTTATTCTCTTTGCATGTGCCTCTAATTGATCTTGAAAAGAAGGGACAGTTAAAGAAGACGTTAAGGTGAAATGAAGCCATAACTGTGACTGGAGACTTTTATTAAGTGTGGCAAAGTTCCCTGGGCTGCGTAGAAATTGTTTATTGATTTTGGTATGGCTGGGTGCTCCGGAGTAATCGCCCGCAGAACCGCTAGAGAGAGAGCAGAGACAAGAGTGTTTTGCCAGGTCTCTGCTGCCTCCTGCCCCTGGCTGCTCTTTCTCCTGCCTGTGCTGATGGTCTCCTCTTTAACCTGTAAATGAGCAGCCACTGCTGTTTAACTCGTGTTGCGGCCAGCTCCTGCAGCACAGCACTAGGCTCTGCCCTGCTGCCGCAGAAATGGCTGGTGAAGGAATATCATACAAGAGAGCATGGTATTGCTGAGACTTAAACTGCCCTTCAACTTTTCCACCTGTTGGTTGTTACAGATAGAACCCTGTCTATGATGGTCACCAAGGTCAGCCATCTCTGAACCTGTTTAATCGTGGGGCAGGTCAATTTTGTGACAGAGCAGAGATGAACATGTTCGTGTTTCTCAGTGTCTATGAAGTTTTGCCCCAGTATCCCCTGCTTGCACTCATACGCCTTTTCCCTCTGTGCCAAAATTGCAGGCTGCTGAGGAAAGGTCAAATGGCTGTGTGCAGTGAGCCAGCCTGCCTCCCTTGGGCCTGTCTGTAAACCCAGGAAAGCTTCAGCCCCTCGTGGTTTTTTCCTTGCTTTTTGTGACAGCATTAGGGTAGTTTTACTGGTGTAATTCAGCAAACCTCCCTATACAGAGATTCTTCACATCTGGGGAGTTCATACCATTGTCCTGTCAGAAGTGGGGTTTCTGCTCTGCTCGCTTCCCATGAAGGTGCTGCACACCATCCTTGCCACAAGGGCAGTTAGTTCTTTTGTCATTTCTCATCCAGAGTGCTGTGACTAAAGTATGCTCCTGAAATACACTGACCCTTTGATTTCAAGGAGGAAATGAAAACGGAAGCAATTTTATTGGCATTTGATTGGATAAGTGAGTGAATCTTCTGAGATATGTTGCACAGCTCATGATAACCTCCCTTCTGCAGGCAAGGTGCTGTGTATCAGTGGGAAGTTTTGTCCTCTCTCTCTGTCATTCAGAGTGTTTATTTCTACCTCCTCGTAGCATAGATTGGTTTAATCTCCTTCTATGGAAGACTTCAGAGGCCTGCAGTAGTATGGTCATTAGGTGTGTCATATTCTGATGCAAATCTCTGAGTGGTGAGGAACAGAGGACCTGTCTACCTGCTAGGGACCCCATACAATCTGCTGAGCTTTAGTACAAGTGTCACAAACCGTTGTTAGAAGAAGGTGAAACAACAAACTGGATTCCTTTCTTAAACATCTAATCTGTGTGTGAGAGTGGGAATATAAAGCCAGAGTAAAGATCAACTTTTGCATCATTGGGCAAAATTTTCAGGACATCATGTGGATGCCATAAAGAAGCGTTTTCAGATTTGCATGTGCATTTTGTATCTTTAATGAAAAAGCTGGGGAAATGTGTATTAGTTTAAAAATTTCCTTTCCTGAAGGGCATAGTGTTAACAGAAGACAAAATATCTCTAAATTGTTTGCAGCTTAACTCCTGTAGAAAAGGTTTTGAATTGGGATAAAATAATATAAATAAAAATTTGCATCTACCTAGGGAGATCTCTGACAAAAATGACATGTGAACATTTGCGGTAGGAACAGCAGTAACAACTTCACCTCTTATCTTTTCAACCTTTTTTTTTTACTTCCAAAGTTTTAACTTACTGTGGAATAAGGACAATGAATTATGCTGGTGTTGATCTGTGTACTTTGGCCAGGAAGTGTGAATGCTGTAACAAAATCTGCACCAGTCTGCACTGGTACTTCAAAGCATTTACTGTGTATGTACATCACGTAAACTTTTGTAATGCTTAGATGCTTGAATGAACTAAGATGACTGATTTATTGTCTCTCTCTCAAAGATGAAAAAAAAGAAAAGGTCTTTTAGTTAAAGCTGCAAAACCTTCTGCCATAGCTTGAGTTCCCTGAATGCAAGTTCTTGTTCATAACTACTGTAGCTTACTGCTCCTGTTGCTTGTGTTGGAGATTTTTGAACCCCCACCCTTGGGAAGAACAGGCTGGCTTTAAATTCCTCAGTCCTGCACCTCAGACTGAAGGAGTTATTTTTAACCTGCTTTGACCTCTGCCTGAGCAAGAATAAAATAGGGATTGGGCAGAATATGACACAAATCAATAGGTTATCCCAACAGATGTGATCTTTGGCACCGTTTTGCCGTGGACACTTGCTGCAGTAACAAAGATAAATGGTGATTTGTTAACATTGTGATCTAGGAACTGGGTGGCTCAGTGGATCGTGTGGTGGCCTCTGACCTCCGGGTCTCCAGGCTCTGAACATCAAGATGAAATCTCATTCTGATAGTAAGAAGGGAAAAAAAGTCCACAAGGGTTGGGTGATTTTGGTTCAGTGCTAATCACAGTGCTCCACAAAACAATCCCAACAAGGACTGAATAGGCAATACCTCGTAGCAAAAAGAAGCATAAGAAATAGAGCGGGAACTGTAGCAACACAGCACTTGTGATCGGTTACTGCAGGCTGAGACTTGCAGTGCTTTTATGGAGTGACAGTGGAGGACTCAAAGCTACTTTGTCTCTTAGCCTACCTATCAAAGAGGACTTGCACAAGGGATGATTTGTGGTGGCTTTCAGTAAAAGAGAAATTTGGTTTATAAAAGCAACTTCCCTTTCATTTTCTGGGACAGTTTCTGCTTGTCTTTTGACCCTTGGCTGATCACTGAAGGATAGCAATGTTGGATTTTTAGGAGAGCTGAGCTATCGGAAACAGCAGATACAACTGGGATAGCTGTGAGCCAGTGCTGTCTCCACTGACCTTGTGTGATCTGTTCCATATCTCCACAGAGTGCTATTGCAGGTTCTCTGTAGATAGCTGACTTTTAATACATTCTCAGGTGCACACAGTTTGCCTTGCTTCAGCAGTCCGTGATGGTACATTCTCCTCAGGGTGAAAATAAATTCCTGCAACAGAATTTCTTCCAGGGTATCTGCAAGGATTGGAAAGGAGCGTTTGAAGACAATTCCATGCTGTAACTAACCTGTGTACACAGGCTTAAGCCCACAGTGTGCTTTGGCTGGTGTATAATTTCCCCTGCCATGAGGAGGCAGCATGGCAGCATCTCATTCTGAAACTGAACCTCAACTTGAACTTTTTGGCTCTGGAAGTGCTTACAGTTCTGCCTACAAGGCTGACACCCTGTTCTGAGGTGCATTACTGTGGTAAGTACATCCTCTCAGTCTTGAATAGTTGAGGGAACAAAAAGATTGCACATGCTGGGTGCAAAGGATTTAGTAACTGCCATATTGATGCATGCAAAATGCTTACATATTGCTCTTAGTCTTTCCCATGTTGTAGATCCAACTGTTACATGAGAGCTTATGTCGTGCCTGGGACTCCCAAGTCTACCGCTGTGACAATCGCCTGAAGCATCAGTCCCACTTTGTACTTTTCACTGGGCTGTGCATTGCTGAGTTACAGAGAATTGATGTGTCATGTCAATGAGAGTAGTATCTTCCTCATTTTTCCTCATCCTACCATTGGTTTGTTGTACCTATGCAAACAAGTTGAAAATGCAGCAGGCCAGTGCAAGCTTTTGCTAATATCATTGTTTAGTGCTATCTTACCATTGACAATTGCTTCTGAATCTCAAATGGGGAGACAGTTTTTAATCCATAGATTGCATGGCCAGTGGGTTCCTCATAGCACACACTTGTTACTTGAGACATCATGGAAGGAAGTTTGAGCCAAAAAATGTTGTCCTTCATGTTCCACTCCTCATAACCAGGTGATAGTGGGAAGGACTAGTTCCTGAAAACTTTGCCCAGTGTCTTACCCTAGACCAAGACATGTCTCTATACTCTGCCCAGGTGCTTGTTCTGGCTCACACTGCCCCAAGTCCCTCATGACACTTCTTTCTCCAGGCACAGGGGCTGCAGCCTGCCCATAACCAGGATCAGAGCTTGTAGAGACCAGCTCTATCCCTCTCCTTCTGTGGGGACACAGATCTTCCTGCCATTCTTGCCTATTAGTCTTTGAGCAGAGATCTGTGTCCCTCCTCCCTGCAGCCCAGCCCAGCCCTGGCTGCAGAATAGCAGAGCAGAGTTTGCTGAGCAGACTGAAAGCAGCGTGTCCAGCTCTCCATGTCTCTGCAGCCAGCATGCTACTGCCATCAGAATGCCACTACTGCCTCCTTCACGTCCCCCCTGCTTCTTTGACTATATACAGAGGATATCTGGGTCTGACGTTGTTGCATGTACTGAATAGGGGCAGTGGGATGGTTTGTGGGCCAGGAGTATGTTAGGACCTGCACACTGGGTGTGAAGTGACACCTAAACTGTCTATGGCTGGAGCCTTGCTATGGATGTCCAGGTATGCTGCTGCACTAGCACCACTGTCTTGACCTACTAGGCCTGTCATCCTGTTTTTTGGAAAAGAAGAGAGAAAAAAAAAAAAAGCTGGAGAGAGAATGTAGCAGCCTAACAAGACCTACTTTCCACTATATTTTTAGTCTCTGATTTTATTTTCCCCAGTATAATTCAGGATTAACTCTTTCATTGTTTTGTCCAGGCTGAGATCAAGCTTAACTGATCTAGAGTTCCCTGCCAACATGTCCTTTTCAAATTACAGGACTCTCACTATCATTGATTCAGTTGTTGCCTGAGTTTCTTTTTTTTTCTTTTTCCTTTTTTTTTTTAAGATGTTGAAGTGACATCACTGGTGAGTTCTTTGGAGGCCCTTCAAGGTGTTGCAATGCGAAGTTTTTACTTTCAACAGATATTTCCTCATGTTTCCCTTGGTTGTGAAGAACAAAGGGTCTCCTCCATCATAAGATATGTGGAATGATGGGTCTGTCAGTGGCCAGGATCAGGCCTTCACCTTGAAGTGGGAGCTGTTCTTCTTTCACAGGGGCCCTGGCCCATCTATTCCATGTGTGCAATGAGAGCTGTTGGGCAGAGGCTGTAATTTCAGAGCTGGTAGGAAGTGGTAGCCAGGTCTTGTCATTTCTGTACCTGTTCTTTTTACTCCAGAAATACCTCTGCAAGAAATGAATGTCTTCTGCAGTTTGTAGAATCATTGAATTACAGAATAATTTGGGTTGGAAGGGATGTCACGTGGTCTCTGGTACAGTCCCTTGCTTAAAGCAAGGTCAGCACTGGATTCAGACTTGGTTGCTCAAGGCTTTATTCAGTTACATCTTGAAAGCCTCCAAAAATTGAGGTTGCACAACCCGTCTGTGCAGCTCATTCCAAAGCTTGACTGTCCTTGTACTGGAAAAGCTTTTTCTTCTATCCAGTCTGAACCTGTCATGATTCCACTTGTATCTGTTGTGTATTGCCAACCACAATCTACTGTAAAGAGCCCGTCTCTGTCTTCTTGATAAGGCCTTTATGGAAAGTCTGTTGTTAGATCCCTCTAAAACGCTCTCTTCCCCAGGCTGAAGAAGTCCAGTTCCCTCAGTCTGTCCTCACAGGGAAAATGCTTCAGCCTGCTGACCACCTTGCTCACCCTCCATTCAACTCGCACCAATTTATCAATCTCTGTCTTATACTGGGGCTCCAAATCTGGACAACATATTATAGATAGAGTTTGACAAGTGCCAGGTGAAGTATGATAACTACATCTCTTGACCTACTGGTTGTGGTCCTGTGAATACAGCTCAGGACACTTCTGGCCGTTATTGCTGCCAGGGCATATTGCTGGCTTATATTCAGCTTACTACCTATTAGGCCCCCAGGTCCTCTTCAGCAGAGCTCCTATCCAGGCAGGCAGTCCTTAGTACATACTGTCACAGTGAATTATTTCTTCTGAGGTGTAGGACTTTGCATTTGCCCTTGTTCAATTTCATAAGGTTCACGTTAGCCCAATTCCTGCAGCCTGTCTAGGCCATTCTGGATGGCAGCCCTGCCTTAAGCATATCAACTGGTCCACCCAGTTTGGTGTTCATTGCAAACTTGGTAAGAGTGTGTCTTGTTGTTGCCTCTAGGTCACTGATAGAGATGTTGAAGAGGACAGGTCCCAGGATGCACCCCTGCATACATCTTGTTGCTGGCCTCCAGGTAGTACATAAACACTGTCCTCTGAGCCTGATCATCCAGCCAGTTTTTAACCTATGTTATAGTCCATTCATAATAGTTTTATATCAAACTTGAGACATTCTGGGAAAGAGTGTTGAATGCTTTGCTGAAGTCAAGGTAAATGTCTTACATGCCTCTTGCCTTGTCCATAAGTCCTATCATTTTATCATAGAAGAGAATAAGCTTGGTCAGGCATGATTTGTCCTTGGAATATCTGTACTGACTGTTCCAAATCACCACCTTCTCCTTCATGTGCCCAAAATATGTTCTAAGGGGACTCACTACATCATTCTCCCAAGGACATGGGAGAGGCTTATGGGCCCTAATTTACTGGATTTTGGATCTCTTTTGAAAACAGGTCAGAAGGAAGTTATAGGTCAGAGAGAAACCCATAGTCTGTAAAATCAGCTACTTTCAGCTGCTTTTTCCTTAGCTCACAGCAGGCACAGAGTAACTGGTACTGTGCATGGATGGGGTGAGACGGCTTTCTGGCTGCCTCAAATTTGCTACCAAGGGAGAAACCAGGAGGGAAGGGCTAAGATTCAGGTTAAAGTGAAGGTGGGATCTTAGAGGTGGGTTTCAATCGACATAGAGGTGCTAGTGAAGTGATGGAATGGAACAATGGGCAGAGTAACTCACCTGCAGTGTTGAGGTGGAGAGGGCCAAACACAGGCAAGCATGTCCTAGGAGAGCATCCTGGGCAGAGCATATGGTTTTCTCATGAGTTGGCCTTTAAGCAGTGACTGATGAAGCTGAAGGTTTGCTACTTGCTCCCTAATCACAGGCTCTGGGTGAGTACATTTATTTCACAGAAGTGAAGATTTCTGAGAGATTGAATTCAGGTACCTTAAAGCCCTTTCCCTGCACCTCCATGCATTGTTGGTCTGCCTCTCTGGTCTGCTTTCATGCTTGTCACGCTGACACTGAGGTCTGCTTTCATGCTTGGGCCTCTGTCCTCATACTGTCTGCTTTGTATCTGTCCCCTTCCTTGAGTACAAAAATGGACCTCTACTGCAACTCTGGCAAATGTCATGCACATTGGAAGTATATATTTGCCCTGCCTTCTTGTTTGAAAGAAGTTCAGATAAAAATAAATGCAGCTTTTTTTATATATTATTTTTTTTGCAAGCCTCAGAGTGAGAGACCTGGAGCACTGGTCTCATTCCTTTCAAGGTGTACCTGTCAGCATTATGATTAGTAATCCACAGGATGTCCCTACATCTCCCACCAGCTGTAGGTGGCAGCTCTGGATAGCGAGGTGATGAGAGAAGACTCTCAAAATCCATCCCTTGAAGAGTAGTTCTGCATGTCTCTTTCATGGCTGGCTGCCTTGAGTGGTGTGCTGCTCTGTTGGGGGACTTTCTAGCGAGCAGGGTCACGGATGCACCCAGAGGTGCTCCCAGCAGTGATGAAGTCTCTGCACAGCCTTTGTAGTGCTCAGGTGAGGCTAGCAGAGGCTGAGGGGAAGTGAATGAACTTTCCTCAGAGCAAGGTTTGTTATACATCTTGCCAGTCTAGAGAAGTTCTGCTGTGCCTATCCCATCCTTAGTGGAACAGGGAGAAGCAAGAAGGTTAAAGGGAATATATGTTAAACTGTTTTGTAGGGTAGTTCCAATTCTGACAGGTTCAAGAGCTGCTTTTAAAACAAGCCCTGAAAGCTCAGTTCAGTCTGTATCTAGACCAGCCATCAAATACTGGAGCTGTCTGGTCCTGGGCTGTTACATCATATGGGAAATGCTGTGTGTGCAAAAGGGGAGATTTCAGCAGTAGTAGGTTGCTGGTCTGTAAAGGTCACAGAACGGTGAAGCAGAGCTGGGAAATAGAAGAAGAGAAGGAAGCTTATCATTTTTCCCTTTGATGATGTTTTGTGCCCTGAAGTGTTTTCCAGCCTGACCTCTGCAAGCTGGGTTCACATGGCCAGCACAGTTCATCCA
Source organism: Todus mexicanus (assembly GCA_013389965.1). Classification (NCBI taxonomy): domain Eukaryota; kingdom Metazoa; phylum Chordata; class Aves; order Coraciiformes; family Todidae; genus Todus; species Todus mexicanus. Next base: position 17,394 of record WEIS01023893.1, on the reverse strand, counting down.
TCTCTGGATAACAAGGCAGACTTATCTTGTTGCAGCTTCTGGTGTCCACACCTATCTCATCATCTGGCGAGGCAGAGGAGTGAGGTCCAGGTAGAAGGTGCAGAGGAGTTACGCTGAAAGGAGCCATCCAGCACTTGAAATAGAGCTAGATGGGGTGACATGTAAAAGCATAGAAGCTATCACACTAGTTACCTCCCTGCTCCCAAGTCCTGTTTCCCAGAGTGGTTGATGATCCAGAAGAGTCAAGTTTTGAGGATAAGGGTGCGGAATTTTTTTCCTCTTTCTGCTCGTTTGAGGTTGGCTTCAGCCTCCAGTTCTTGGATATTCTTTGCTTTTTCTCCAAGAAGGTGGGTCCCAGTGGTGGTGCTGTGGCAGGCTCAGGGAACGGCTCTCAACAGTTGTCCTCTCTTTCTGTAGGAACTTTTAACTGTAGCAACAGCTATTGTGTCAGCACACAAAGCCTAAAGCCAATTTGGCACTCAGGCCAAGGAGTTGCCGCCCAATTTATGCATGAAGCCTGTGGGAGCCTCTCTCAGCTGGCATCCAGTCGCTGATGTGGGGCTGAGTGCACTATTACTCTCTAATGTTCAGAGTTGTAGCATCTTAGGAGTTTTAATTGAATCTCTGACTGTCAGGATGATAATTTCATGGGAGAAGGTTGATGGTTCGAAATTGTTACAAGGTTCTTGCAGCAAGTTTTGGCTGCTGTTAGTCAGAGAATAAAGGACTGGAGAACCTGTATAGAACACATCTTAATTAATATGCCTGTTTGATCCTGGTTTTAATCCTGCTTAATCTGTTTCTTCAATGCTACCTGGTGTGGGTAAGTCCCTTGAGTTGATGTGTCTGCATACATTCTGTATTCTCCAGGGACTTTTCTCTCCCAGCTTTGCACTCCTGTTTCTGTTCTCTTCCACAAGATATTCAGCCCTAACTGACTATGGTAGCCCTCTCTGAGGACATGGTTCCCTTGTGCTCTTTATGGTAGTATCTAAGGAAGGGAAAAAAAAGAGGGCAGAGATGTTTTCCCTAAGAGAGTTCTCCTGCATACAGAGATAGTGCTCCTGTAGAGCACAGAACGTAGGACAAAAATGCCTATCTATTATCACTTAGTTTTTCCTTCCTGGAAAAACTTTCCTTCCTGTATCTGAATGAATGTGCTGCTTTTTTTTCTTTTTTTTTTTCTTTTTTTTTTAACTTGCCACCACTGTAGAGTGAAAGGTCATTTCCATTGAGCTGTCTATATTTCCTGTATTCATTTTGGAAACTCCAGCCCTATGGAAGTGCTCCCTGAGGACACTCTGCATTGCCTGACTTTGGCTGACGCTGGATTCCACCCACAATTGTCTGCCTTTCTATCCAGCTTTGTCACTCTGAGGTTCTTCTCAGTCCATTTTTACCTTGATTAATTTAAACAAGGATGTCATCCACAGTTTTCTACCACCTGTTTTCAGTTTCTAGGTCACTCTTAATATACCTCAGTAGTCCTAGCACATACCCTGGTGAGACTGAGCTTTTCACCTGGTCTCATGCTAAAGACTAACTGTTCATTCTTTCCTATCATTTACAGTTTCATTCAGTTTCTCACCTGTGATGGAGCTTCCACTCGAAAGATGCTGGTTTTCCAATAATGTCTCTGAAAAAAAGCATTACCTGAAGGTCCATACTGTCAGCTGGTTACCTCGCCAGGTTGTTTCAGTGTTACCTTGAAAGAAGTCCTCTAAGCAAAGGACTAACTCTTGTTCCATTTGAGCGCGCTGGCTTAACTGGTAGCTGTGAATTAATTATTCATGTATAGTTATGCGTAGTTTATATGGTTGTAATTAATTAAGCTCATAATTGTAACTCCAGATTGCATGGGTATAGGGATCAGGCCCTTGAGTGAGGGAATCAGGGAGACTCCCTTCAGTGTGGCATTTTATTCTTCTCTCGCATCCATCATGGATGAGCTCACTCTTTTGGAGAAGGGCGCCATCCAGGCACTCACTGGGAAAGCTGTGACTTACTGGGAGGAGGCATATGCTTCTTGAGCATCAAGTCATGTTTAAGTGCCCTGACTTTAGCTGTGGGGAAGTCAAAGGCTACTACAGTCCCCAGCCATGGGAAGCAGAAAATCATGTTGAGTGGTTATTGAACTTAATTGCATTTTCACTCTTTCCCCTTGAGGAGTCTCCTTTGGCTAATTTCTTAGCGAAATGGGCACTGAGTAGTTAGTAGGAGGCTGGTTTTGTTGGACGTTTCACCCCTGAGAAGTCATGGTGGTTTCTCCAGGACCTGTAGATGGATGTACTTGGTGTATCCCATTGTCCATTGCTTGACTCTCCCCTTGTTCTGATGTTCCTGGATCCCTGCAGGACCCAGCCTTACAATACTCCTGCTATTCTCTGCTCACTGGCATGTGCTTCCCAGGTGCTCATACCCTCCTGCTTCTGAAGCTAACCCTGTGATGACAGCTGCCTGGCTGCCTATCAAAGGCTCCATTTAGAGCTAGCCCAAGAGCAGACAGAAAGCTGCAGTGTTAGACCCCGAAATTTGACACAGTGTGGCTTGGCCGCTTTTCAGTGGGTCCTTGACAGCCTTTCAGCTCATGTCTGTCAGCCCCCCTGCCAGGCGCACAAGTTCACTTCCATCTTGGAAGAAGGGGAAGGGGAAGAGAGAAGTGACATTTCGCTGAGTGGTGGGTACGCTGGGGTATGTAGGGAGATAAGGCAGGATCACAGAAGCAGCTGAAATCCCAGCGGATATTGCGTTGCTGGCTGGATTGACAGGTTAAAAGTATTGCTGGGACAAGTCTCCCTACTCCCTCTGTCCCAGAGGACTGTGCTGTGAGAACAGCACTCAATCTTAATGAATCTTGGCCTACACTGGGACCAGTTCTGCCATAGCCTGGCATGAGAACATCCATGGGGAATTTGTTTCCAACTTTCAACAGGAACTACCCATAGAATGGCTTTTAAAATAAATACGTTCACTTAGCAAACAGCAGCAGTAAATGAACAGAAACAATGACGTGGCCAAGGATGAAATATTAGCATTTTTCAAATCCGTTTAGTGAAGACAGCCCCTGGGCACTGGTTCAGGTCCTTGTGTTAGCAGGCTGTTTGCAAAGCACTGAGTTAACTTACAGCCAAAATCTGTCAACTTCTTCCTGGAGCTCAGGAGGACGAAATTTGTCTTAGTTGACAAACTTAGTCTGGTCTAAAAACATAATACCTTTGCATTTCTTTCATCCCAGAGTACTTATGACACATCAGTCAGAGCACAAGCTTCAGGCAGTGTTTTGGCCGTTCTAGACTGCAGGCAGGGAAAAGGAATGGTTTTCTTCAAGCCCTGCAAAAATGCTACATAGGAAACAGCAAACCAAAGTGATTTGTTGCATCACAGCAGTGAGCAGCAGGCTCAAACAGTCTTGGCTTGAAGAACCTCCCCCCGCACAGTTATGAACTGCTTCCTGCCCATGGCTGAGTTTGCTGGAGAAGTGATTTGTCCAAATACATATCTAGCCTTGACTGGTTCACCAGCTCTTGTGCGTTACAGTACAGATGGCATGACTGGAGGCTACTGTCTAGCAGAAGTTTTCCACTCTTGGAAAGATGTAACTATGTCCTTGGGTAAAGAGAAAATTCCATGGGGAGCCTTTTCTTTTAGGTTGTTTGATCCAACCTTATGTCCACCAGTAGAACTGTGCCAGCTGCGTATTGTGAGTGATAGTTTCAGCCCAGCATCCACTAGGGAAAATCCTATGTGCAGAAGCTAAGACTAAGACTCCTAATCTCGGGAAAGAGGTGTCAACCCTCAGGAAACAGGAGTCAGAGTAGGATGAGGGTCTTCCTAAAGAACTTCCATGTGCAGTCTGGGAAAACACTGGTGACTGACCATTGTGTCACCCAAGCTGTTACCTGTAGGTTCCAGACCAGGGTATGATCTCAGGCAGGTGAGGAGGAGCCCCAGGAGAGTACTGGGAGGTGTGGGGCAGGGAGTGGGGGTTTGGTTCTGCTGGGTCAGCAGAAATGCACTAAGCCAACACACTAGTCAGTGACTAGCCAGAGGGCTGACCAAAGAGCTATGAGGAGGATGCCTGAGGCCAGGTGAGTTGCAAGGGCAGGGAGAAGAGCATGCACAATGCCTGGGGATGCAATGCTAGGGGGATAGGGTGTATAGCTCTGGGTCAGAGTCATGCTGTGATGCTGCAGCCGGTGGGGAAATTGCACCAAGGACTATTGTGTTCGCTGCTTGCCAGCCTTCCCACATTGCTCTCCTTTCCCCGCCCACTCCATGACAGATGGAAACACTTCTTTTGTTTTATGCTGTGACCTGTGTCCTTTCTCCCAGGTACTGTGATTCTGCAGTACCTCCTGCCTGTTGTTAGTGCCCAGGCTACTCAGCCCCAATATCTAGTGCATATTGCCCCCTTCCTTCCCCCTGCTGTGCAACCACAGTCCCATTCTACAGCCCTGTTGCTCTGTTCTGTGTGCAGCACTGCCCCTCTCAGTCCCTACTGAGAGGTTAATCAAGACCTACTGCCTGAGTTACCTTTAGCTTTCATAAACCAAAAAATACAAACAGCATGCAAGCAGCATTCATTACCTTGCACGCCTTCAGCTGCTTATTGGGTACACAACCCCCTCCCTCCAGCATTTCTCTCTTTTTTTAATATGTTTTTTTTTTAATTTGTTTTGATGAATGAGTGACAACCCTGACACCCGATTCGCTGAGATTAATAGAAACGACACAATATTTACGTCGCGCCGACGAGCAATTATCCTGCCATCTATCTTTGAGATTATCTTTCTGATTGAAAACTACTCATCCGTGTAATCGGAATTATTTGGAATTAGAAGGGAATTTATGGCCCCTCTCACTCTCCCTCCTATTTGCCTCTGTCTCCATCCTTCTTCCCCCTCCTTTAAGAGGGATCCTTTCTTCCTTCGTTCCTCCCATCCTTCCTTCTTTCAGCCTTGTGGGTGGAAACATGTGCGTTGCTGCACAAGGCTTTGCTGTACCAGGGTGGCTATTTGTGGAGATGGGTGAGACTGGACAAGACTATGGCCAGTCAGGCATTGGGGACAGTGAGGATGTAGTGAGGCTTGGGTGGCACCTGAGCAATAAAAGGCTCTTCAGAAGAAGGCTGGCATAGGAAATGTACACGTGGAGTATTTGACACAGTGGAGGCTGTGCAGGCAGTGCTGCAGCGACAGAATAAGTGGAGCCACCTCATCTCCCTTCTTTATTACGTTTCACGGTTGTTTCCTTATTACTGTGTTTTGAAGATACCATTCACTGGCCCAGTGCTTTAGTGAATATACTCGTTGTGTGTTTATTTTATCTAAATGCTTGCCTGAAAGTATTTTTTCCAGCTCAGTCTGTGTAGGAGAAGGACCCACGCTGGTGGGCCATTTCCTGCTTGCTATGAACCTTCCTTAGCTGCCACTGGTGTTTCTGCTACTTCAGCAGTCCCTGGAGATACGACTGTTGTCCTCCCATGTGTGGGATCAGGTCTGGCAATCTCACTTGAGTGCTAGTGTCCCTTAACACAGTGCTGTCTGTACAGGGCTTCTAGCAAGTATCTTGCTTATTTGCCATAGCTTTAAGAAGATGATAGGTGGTACAGGACCTCTATTGTTGTTTTTTTCTCACTGGGAAGAGCTCTGTCTTTTATGGTGTTTTTTTTTAAAAGCACCAATATTTCCCACACTTTGTGTTTCATTCTTCTGCTGGCCTGTGATGCATAAGAAGCAACTAGTCATGTTGTCTTAGGTCACCTCTAGAGGCACAACTCTCTCTTTTTGGTCATTGCAAGATGGCAGAGCTGTGGTGGGTTAACCTTGGCTAAGTGCCAGGTAGCCACCAAGTTGCTCTATCACTCTTCCCCCCCACCTCTACACACACCTCCCTCAACACAACAAAGAGGGAAGAGAATGCGATGGAATCAACTAGCGGGATATGATAAAGGCAGTTTAATAAGAAAATTAGAAGCAAAGCTGCACGCACGAAGCAAAGCGATATATATATATTTTATTCACTGCTTCCCATAGCAGACAATGTTTGGCCTCTCCCAGGAAGCAGGGCTCCGATATGTGTAGCTGTTGCTCGGGGGACAAATGTCTTCTGACACGAATGCCCCCCCTCCTCCCCTTCTCTTTGGACAGTTTGGGTCAGCTGTCCTGACTGTGTCCCCTCCCAAGATCTTGTCCACCCCATGCCCCTGGTGCTGTGCCAGCCCTGCTCAGCAGCAGTCACAACACCGGTGTCTTATCAAGCTGTGGGGACACTAACTCCTGCCCAACCAAACCCAATACAATAGCAAAACTCACATATGCTCCCTCTCTTCTCTGGAAGCTCATCTTTGAACAGAGTCATTAGTGAAGCATTTCCTACCTTTCCCTTCCCCTGTATGAGGGCAGGAGTTAGGGAGAACTACTGAGAACTACTCCTCCTCTATAGACATGCTTCAAAAACAATGCTTGATTATTTATTTATTTATTTATTTTTACAAATGGTTGTGGCAGAAACAGAAACAGTGAACTGGACATTAGGGAACATCAAGCAGCAGAGACATTTTAAATGGATCTAGGAGCATCTGTGTCCTTTGAGAACCACAGTGTGGAAAGGTCCTTAGCTCCCATGAATCCTGCTGTAGAATAGAAAAGGGAAGCCATGTACGTTTATGAGCAAGTGCCATGTGCTGAAAGAGAGACGCAGGTTGAGCACTGAAGGAATTCAGCCTGAACTCAATGGCAAGGTTACCAGCTAACATACGAGCCAGGCTGACAAAGATGTTTGATACAGAGAGCAGTGTAAACAGTTAATGACACAAGGATTTGGAAAAGGAAATGTGCTTTGAGGTACAATTGCTCTGTCAGCTCAAGAGAGCTAGGCCCAGATGGGAATCCCAGATCCTTCCGCCCAGAAATACCCAGTGTTGTTATTAATTAGTATGGAAATATTTTCCTTTCTTGAGAGAGGGCTGCTGAATTGCCAGTGGGATACTGGGGGAATGGGTGTGTGCGTGTGTGGGGTAGGCTATCAAGGAACTATTAATTAGGTTACTTCCCACTGCTGTTGACATGCTGGGGAAGGAGGTTGTTTGTGGGACAAAATAAAATGGAAAGGGAAACAAAAATACTAGGAATGAGAATGGAAAGTGTGAGAAAAAAAGCAGTTGGATGGGATAAAGCACACGGGCTGAAAGAAGTGCGTGTAAAAAGACATTCCTCAGATTCCTGAAGCAGAAGATGAGAGAAACCAGGATATGGTTAGAACCAAAGGGGAAACTCCTTTGAGACAGAAGCATCATGGGTTGGACACAACCACACAAGGAGTGACTGATCCTCTCACCTTTGTCACTGGTTTTGTTGTTCATGCTTCCACAAACTTGGCACCAAAGCCTCCTCATGGCAGAGTAGTGATATTTTATGCCAGTTGTCACCCTGAAACAGGAGAAAATTTGGATGAGAAACTTCTTCAGTTGTAGGTTACTTTCCTTGCTGGATGGGTCTCTTACCTCCTTCCTTTGGAATGAGATCTTTATCAGCTTTTATGAATAATCATGAAAATACTAATTGGAATTTTTGCTTGGCTTCCTACATAATACTTCAAGCACTTACTACTATCAAGGTCTCCTTGTGGTGTCTAGCTGTGTACTTCTGGTCAGTGTGTACAGCCTTGGGAGAGCCCAGACACAAAAACCAGCATAAAGTGATAGCGTAGCCCTGTATGTAAGCAGTAGGTGCTGCATTTACAGTTCTGAGAGAGTGCCAGAGCAAGAGACAAGGAATGTGTGTGGCTGTATGAGTTAGAATAAGTGAAAGATCTATTCACAGAGGGGAAAGAAAACTGAGCAAGTGGGTTACCTAAAAATATCAGTGCAAGCTCCAGGCTCCCTTGCAGAGGGAAGAAATCAGTGCAGTTGTGATTATTCAGAGAAAGTGTTTCAGGTTTGCAAAGGGGGAGGAGTGGAGTGATAAGACAAAGACATAGCATTGATACCTTATACGGGACAACACAATCCAGACCTATTTATCCTGAGGTCTGAGTCTAGAGAACATAGCTTCTGCATTTTTTTCCAAGAAACACGTCTAATAGAAAGTTGGATTCTGAGCATGCACAGGACCTACCCAGTCTCCTTGGAACAATACAGCACAGAAGGAAAAAAGCTGTCCAGGTTGCAGCCTGCCATCGTCACTTCAAATCCTTAAGCTCCCTAAGAGATCCAGAGTGAACAGAGGTTGTTTGAAACAGAGAAAGTGGTAAAAAGAAGGACTAAACCTAGAAGGATAACTTGGCTTCCAGTTCCCAGGGTTTGTGCATGACAGTGACAATTTATCAGTATGTGAAAGATTGCTATTACTCCAGGCACATCTACTGGGGACCAATGAAACTGTTGTCCCTAAATCTGCCACCCATCATAGAGTCCAGGAGCACTCCCGAGCCCTTGCCTGCCCTCTTCCTATGCTACATGTAAGGCAGAGCAGGATTGAGGTGGGGTATGCTCATCAGTGAGGAGGGGTGTGGCACCACAACAAGAGTGAAGCAGGATGAAGCTGAGCACTGCACAGGTGAGGGCTCCTGATTCCATTCCAATTCTTTTTATTTTAAAAGAGAGGTGTTTAGGGGGGAAGGGGATTGGGTTTTTGTTTGGTGGGGGGGTTTTCGGTTGGTTTTGATTTGGTTGGTTTTTAAAGAAAATGAAATACAGATTATATTGCAACATTAAGTTCCTTAGAAAAATGCCTTGTCAGTTGAACTCACGTTTTTTGTTAGGCCTGGCTTTTTTAAGGGGATACTGTCTATGTGATTGTACTGCTGAGTTTGTCACTTTTGAACCTGGTATCTAATTTCATCTATATTTTGCACCCAGTCAGAAGTCTGAAATATATTAAGTTCACACAAGTTTCATGAAATAGGTGACAGGTAGAGGAGGAAGACCTTATTATTATCCCTTAGGGAAAGACTGCAGAATGAGCTCACTCTTATTAGAGTCCAGGAAATCCACACGGGACAAGGACTGTCCAAATGCCCCAATTACAGAAGAGTTCAGTTGAGGCTGACATCTTACTGTGTGTGCATCAGAAGACCCACTGGTCAGTCAGTGTCTTCTATAGATACTCTAGTGCCTAGTGACGCACAAGTTTCCTTCTTTTTGGACATTCATAATGCTGCTAATGCATGTGGATTCCTTGAAATTTAATAAGAGGTGAGTAACATTGCAGCCTCAGCATGACAGAGTTAAAAAGCCAGTCAAACACAACAGAGAAAGCCATTGGAAACAAGGCATCTTCATTTCAGGTACCTGAGAAGGCAATGCACTCTCAAATATTTCAGTAGCAGATTCTTTCAGGAGGTAAGTTGAGGTGCAGATGTGAAATTGATGATGTCTGTACTGACTGTATCTTCTGCCCTATAGCTTGTGTGTGCCCCAGTTTTCATTATATTAGATGGTTTGAGTACTGGTTTCACTGTGATTTTTGGATCCCAGTATAGTTAAACTGGTACAGTCCTGGCATGAATATTACTTTGGTGTGACACGTTTAGTTCAGCATAGCTCCTTTGGAGATGTAAGCTAGGCTAACGTAAATCCGGCTATAGTTGCATAATTTTGTTTAGTGCAGTATTCTCACAAAATCATTCCTGTGAAGTGGGATAGTTGCATTTATACAAAAATGATGCACAGCAGGCCTCAAATTACAAAGTATTTGCAGTAGAGACCATATTTGCATATTTGCAGATGCGTGGTGTTTAGTGTCAAAGGGCCCAGGTTTTGAATAATGCTTGTAACAACAACAACAATAACATGAAAGGGTTACAAGTCTGGCTGGGGAGTCACCACAGTGTGTCTGTAATTAGTTGTAGTAAAAATTGCCTTTTATGAGACATCTAGAAACCTGAAGTACCTCTCGGAGATGAACAGTAACTACATCGTCACCTGTCATGGCACAGCCTTAATGACATTTTTGTCAGGGACCTTCCTTACTTTTGGCTTGTTCTGTACCACAAAATAAAGGCAATGGCTGAATGTTTTTTGCTTGTAATCTTGCCTTTGCATGGACCACTGAGGCTGTCTGTCTTTGTGACTCACTTAACAATGTTTGCAAGGGGAACAGGCAGCATGTCGCAAGTGTAATGTTGTAATGCAGAAGCCGTTTCTCTGCACAGACTCACACATTCTGAAGAAGGAGGTGAAACAGAAGTTTGCATTTGTGGAGAGCCTGGCTGAAGAAATCACCTTTGAAGGCAGGAATCAATGAGCAGTTCAGGACAGGGGACTTCTTCCTGGTATTGTGGCTTTCCGTGTCAAGTCTTGTTTGCTTTTTCATTAAAGTTTTCCAGAGTCAGTAACAATTTCTGAAGATTTCCAAATAATGCCTTCAAAATTCATCTTTTTATTAAATTTCATAAAGGAATGACCAAGCTTTAGGCAAGTGGTTTGGGGAATTTGCTGATACAGCCAAGAAATAGGAAATGTGAAAATGAGAAAGTGAAGAATAAAGTAACTTTTTAAAAACATAAGCTGTTTTCTTTGGAATCTTCAGAAGGAGAGATGAAAAAAATTCCACAAATTTCCACAAATTTAAAACTGCGAATTGTCATCTGGTAATGTGGCAAAAAGAAGCTTCTCTGGAAGAATGACACAGGTGTAGTGCCAACAATTCTAAAGAAGAAGCTTCCAAAGAGCAGAAGGCAGTCTGTCCTGCAAGTTTTCACGGGGTTTCATCAGTCAGATGAATCCCAGGATGTCAGGGCAATGCACGTGATATATTCAAGAGAGAGAGGTTCTGTTTTTGTCTGTGCTACTTAAGGTGTATTACAGGGCACAGGAGACCACCACACAATGGTATCTGAGCTTAGATACCACCTCATGTTGCTCTCCATATGAATTAATATAGCCCAGTTCTCATCTGGATATAATGTCCATATGAACGAGGTTATCTTTCTGCCAAAATCCAAACCAGATCATTCAGAGCGTGCTGAACTAGCCCTGTATGGCTTGGTTTTGCTAACATACCCTAATTTGCTGTGTGACATAAAAATGGGGCTGCTTCTCCTGGAGTTTCTGTTACCTGGCTGCAAAGTGCTCTGATGCAGCTGCCCTGCCTCACAAAGATGCAGTGGGCTCAATCCACCACATCTTGCACAGAGCTTAGTGGTGCACGGAGATGCTGAGGAAAGGTTGTGATTTCATGGTGGGTTTGGGTTTTTTTCCAAGCATGTGAGCACAGGAGAGTTCTGTGGTACATGGCATGTCAGGGAAGAAGCTACTGTGATTGTTTTAGATCTTTCTCTCTATGCTCAGTGGGGACTCGCAGCCCGGCCTTGTGTGAGTGAGTCTGTGTGAGGCCATGCCTGTGACACATTCCTTGAGGGAGGTGACTGGCGAGGAGCTGGGCCTCACCTCCCAGCAGCAGCAGAGCCCTAGGCAGAAGCAATGGAAGGGACTGGTTATTCCAGGTGAGGACAGGTCCAGGTGTGGCAAGAGTACAGACTAAAGCAGCAGCGAGGGACTGAGCAACCAAATGTCTGCATCTGAAACGTGGACTCGACTGAACCCTTCCTCAAGCAGCTGTTTCCAAAGGGCTTTGGGTAAATCTACTCGTGGTTAAGAATTTGACAGATAAGGGGTTTTTCCCCTCCTCACTGTTAAGCCTCAGTAAATGCAACATCTTTTTACAGGGCGTAGGTGGGGAGGATGGAGGACAATACAGCTTGCTATAGACCGTGCTATACCTGAGCTTCAGGTCAAGTTCCAGCAGCTTTGAATGTGTGTGGTGAGCTGCAGGGCACCTGTGCCCAAAAGTGGCCTACAGCTCTTCCAGGACTATGGGGGAGGGGTGGGGAAGGGCAGTGGGGGGACAGGCACCTGTGCTTCCCACTGGGGCCTCAGAGACATTGCAGAGGTGAATGCTGTCTGTGGCACATGCCAAGACTGTCGTAGAGGAACTGTTGGGTTTTTGGCTCCTTCTTAGCCTGGTGGGCTGCTGGCTGGCAGCATGTAGCTCACGCTGGGATGTGGGGGGAGAGGCAGTTCGGGTGCACTTGCATGAGCACCAGACAGCGTTATGCTGGCACTGCCACATCTCTGCTGGGATGATGTGTGCGGCCCTTCCTTCATGTCCTCTCAGCACAAAGCATCCTCAAAACAAATCCTGAGTGACTGAAACAAGCAGTAAAGCTCAGCAGCAGAGACGGCCCTTCTCTGTGTGTGCTGTAGCCTTGCTCCTTCGTCTGGGATGAGCTCAGTGCTGGGGAAATGAGTTTCTGACTGCCTGGGGAGGAGAGGAAGGGAATGCTGAATCCTTTTGCAAAACTCTTCTCCCTTGCAAATATGGGTAACTACATTTAAAGAAAGGTTGCTGGTCCTTTTCCCTTCCCTCTCTCCACTCTCTTGGAGAGGAAGTGCTATGAGTTTTGAGGTGCTCCAGATTGCAGGGTGGGAAGGGTCTGGGTCAGGAGAGTTTTCAGAGGTGACTGGCAGTACTGAGATGAAGAAGGACTTGAGGTGGTGGGGTGACGAGGCCGAGGAGACTGAAGCTGAATCGCAATGAATAGGGAGAAGCTGAACCGAAGTTCAGCAGAACTTGCTATGGTTAGTCTGAAGAAAGAGAGATTGGGGGGGGGGGAGGCATGGGATTTTACCTGAGTCTGTGCCTGTTTAACGCGTTACAAGGGCTTATAGCCCTTTCCCAAGGCCTTGGCAGCCGCAGAGTGGGCTCAGAAGTGATTTTAGATGGCACAGAGCTGAGAGGCATTAGCTGGAAATGCAGATCCCAGCTCCCCTCAGGGTACAAGTGCACCTTGCCGTAGCTTTATGTGCTGGGGAGGCTTCTGTGAGGGTAATGTTTAGCCTGCCATTTCATGTTTGATTTACCCACGATGAGGGAGCGATACTATGGTCGCAGAACTTCACTGCCAGTGAGGGAATTGAGGTGGGCATCTGCATACACATTGCTGTGTCTGTGAAAGTCATGTCTGCCCTCAAGTGCCTCCCAAATACAATGGTTTAATTCCCTTATCAGTCAGGAGTTGTAGGTAGGGTTTTGGTGTGATCTGTGTGGGAGAACAATCTCTCCCACAGTAACAAGACAGTTTCCAGTAGTGTTCAGGGTTATTTTTGGTGGCCTGTCTCCTCCTACCCGTCCCTGTGGTGTATCCTGCCTGGCACAGGATCCCTAGCAGTGTCAGCCGGAGATCACTCGGCTGGGAGCACTTGCTTGCCTGGGTCTCGGGTACAGGGGGAGAGCTACTGAACAAGGCAGGTTTTTTTTTTTTTAATCTGTTCTGAGATACTGTAGTGGTCTGACCTTGGCTAGCTGTGAGCTGCAGTCCCTTCAGGAAATATCCACCTGCTCCACCATGATCTCTGCAGGGTGCAGGGGCTGCAGAGGACTCCAGCACCTGGAGCACCTTCTCCCCTCTTCCTGCTCTGACCTGGGTGTCTGTGGGGCCATTTCTCACTCCTTGCTGCTTGTCTTGTGTTTTCTGACCCTTCTTAAACACATTTTCCCCCAGGTGACACCACCTTGGCTGCTGCACTCAGCTATGCCCTGTGGCGAGTCAGTTGGAACTGGCTGGAACCAGCAGTGCCCAGCAACGGGGCAGCTCCAGCCGCGACTCACAAAAGCTGCTCTGCAGCCATGCCATGGCCAGCACCTCACCACAGACACCCTGTGTGGATACACTGAGTGACACTTGGCTGGTGATAGTACTTAGGGTTGAGAGCTGTGCCTTCTCCTTCAGATCAGTGAGAGTCCCAACCTCAGGGCAGGGATAAGGGCTCTTCAGACACTGTTAACTTGGCTGTGAGATGAGGTATCACCAACTGTGGTGTTGGTTTTGGGGGCGATGCTCACAAGGGACCCACTGCAGAATTTCTCTTATTTCCTTGCTTTAGAAGCTGAGGAACTTAATGTGGCACCTTGCTTTCCCCTGAAAGGTCTGCCGCATTGTGCTGACCTTTGCAGTGGGAATGGAAGTGGGTGAGCAGCCCTGAAACCCCTCAGCTTGTGTGCCAAAGGCTTCTCCTGGAAAAGCTTATTCCTCATCTGGGTCTGTGGCCAGGAACATCCCCTTCCCTTGAGGAGCTTCATCAGTTATTTGCCTTCATTTGTTTTAAAAAAAAAAAATCATAATTGAGCAACATAAACAATCAAAGAGTATAGAGCCTCTCCTTGGAGAGGAGAAGAGGGAGAGGTAATAACCCCCCTGACACATGCATTTGGAAAAAGGTGATTATTTTTCTGGGAAGGTGAGCTAACAGGCTGGCTGTACAGAGTTTAGATCTGGAGCCAGACATCAAGGTTAGGCCTGTCTGTGTTTATAATGTACTTGTTTGGGGTTTGTAGAAGTTGTCTGAAGGAATCTGAATGAAAAACAAAACAAAAACCAAAACCCAAGGGGAACCTGTTTTTGACAATCCTGGTAGGTATTTGATCTGGCACCAGAACTGGTTTAAATCTCACTTTGTCCTCCATACCCTGCTATCAAAATAACTAAGAGCTTTATTATGACAGTTACCATGCTGCCTCTCCTTCCCCTCCATGGCCAAGGTCACTGAGAACATGAAACAGTATCTCTTGCCTGAAGCCGACCTTAGTAGGCTTCAGGGCTCCTTTGAGATCTGAGTGCACAGCTAATGCCCTGCCAGTGCAGGTGTGGACTTGCTGGTGCTAAACAAGGTCCTAAACCAGTGGTACAACAACAGCGATGAGTTTCTGCAAAGCATCTGCAACAAGTTGAAAGTGCAAAAGGTGCCTGCTCCAAGTGATGGAATTCACAGCCCAGTGTTGGTGAAACACATTTCAGTGTGTGATTGGAAGAAGATGATGGTGGTTTCCAGCAAGAGAATATCGTGATTGCACAATTTAGGCAGGAGTGCATCCAAGAAGTCTTACTCTGTTTTGTTGCTTTCTGCTGGGCGTAAACACAGAAACCCTTTTAGGAAAAGGCTCCGCAGTAGAAATGGAAGTTTAGGAGGGGTCTAAATGAGGTAAGGGGAGAATAGACTCTGTTGTCATACTGTATGTGGTAGACAGCAAAGATTTTGTGTTTAAATGTAACATAGCATATGATTGTCCTAGTGCTTGCAGACTTTAGTTAATTCCTTACAGATTTTGTTTCTGTGTGGACATGTAGAACTGAACGATTGCTCTGGATAGTCTCTGAATGCACTCTGATATGTGTTTTGTTGCTCAGGCCAAGCTATTTTTCATTAGTACATTGTTATTACTGGTGGATTCAGAAAAATGAGAGTAGAATTCTTCTGTGCTTGCTCTAGTTCGTGTTAAAGCCAATGGCATAAACCTCTGCTGAGCAGCCACAGATGGTGCCTCTTCACAGACTAACTCTGCAACTAGTTGTGCCCGGTGAAGACTTTTATCTGCGCGTAGCTCTCAAAATGGAAGAACAGATTTGAGCACTGCCTAATCTAGAAAAGTTCTTCAGTCCTAACTGGACATTGTTTGCTTGAAGCTGTTAGGAAGCTTTTGCAAGTGCCCTTCTGCCAAAGAGCATTTAATAGAATACCAGGTTGGAAAGGACCTCAAGGATCATCTTGTCCAACCTTTCTTGGGAAAAGCATGGTCCTAGCTGGTAGGTAGCTGGAGGGTGATAACATGTTTGGCTGGAACGGCTAAATCTGGTAAGGGACTTATGTTAAAGTCTTAGCCTTTTTTCACACTCCTGAAAAAATAATAAAATACATAGGAGCTAAGAAGGTGCAAAGTTTACAAGTGTATTAACTGAGCATTTTCTCTGGTGATGAGAGACTTGACATGGCAGCATGGTAAGAACCACTTTTGAGAGTAAATGAAAGAACTGGATGTAGATGTATGGACTTTGGATTTGGCATGTGCCAAAAAATGTCCTGCTATGGATATTGGTTGCACAGGAAGAGAACATTGAAGTAATATGAAGTTTGTAGCATTAAAATCAAATAAGGAAATAAACCATCTAAATTCCTAGCAATAGTATCAGCATTTCCCTCTTGAGCATTTGCTGATTTTCAGAGTACATGCTTTGTATCAAAATGCATTGTACATTTAACTAGCTGTTAAATCAGATCTAAAAGTCAGGCTATGTGTGGCAAGCATCCAAAAGAGTGTTGCTACTCAAACTTTTCCTTTTGTTTATCTTTTATTCCTTATCTAGCTATCTTCACAGTCTTAGAAGAGGGTTTTTTGACATTGATTTCCTTTATGTGAAAAGAGTTATCGTTTGATAGTATCTTTTTTGGTGTTTAAGTAATCTGTACAATTCACACCTTGCTAAATCCATCAGGGCACTAACTCAGCTGTCCTGGAATTTGGGGTTTGTAAGACTCTTTCGAAGTAGTGTGACTCTGCCTAATAAATTTTTTTGTCGTGTGTTACAATTAGTCATCTTAGTTTGTGGCTAGTCTTGGAAACTGCAGAGCTGACTTTCAGTTTATCTTTTAAAACTTATATTCATGCCTACATTTCCTGATATAAAAGCAGCAGTGGTTCTGAGCTCTAAACTTGTGGCACAAGATGTACACAGAAACATCTTGAAGCTTGTGGGAGAAGGGACAAAGATTATCTGTGTGGTTTAATGTGCAGATGAGAGGAATTGGAAGATTCCATTGATTGGACCAGTATTTTCAAGCTTCAACTGCTTTTACCGTTTCTATCTAAAAAGGGTAGCTGTGAATTTTTACTCGGTTTTGTCATTAGAAGGAAAGTGTATTTTGCATTTTTCTATAGTAGCTTGTATGCAGCTGAGCAATTTCTGCCCAGGTTTGTAAGTGCAAAGCTCAAACTGAAATTTTAGCTCTGCCAGACTTGAGAATGTGAAACCGAAATACAGACTTATGATGAAAGTGGCCCTAGCAAGAAGCATTTTAAAAAATACCTTCCCAAACAACAAGTAGAAAAGACTGCAAAGCTGCACTTGCACTTCACAATGTCTTCTACTTGGGTACCTCAAGGGAAGACTTCAACCTTTATACAGTCTACAAGTCACTGGCATTGATCTTTTTTTCTTTTTTCTTTTCTTTTCTTTCTTTCTTTCTTTTTTTTTTTATTT
>WEIS01023891.1:0-53441 GCA_013389965.1 Todus mexicanus | reverse complement strand
AAAAAAAAAGCAAGCATTTTTTTCCCCTTCCCCTTTTGGTGTTCTGACAGCATCATGAAGAAGAGAATCTTGTAACCTATGACCTATTAAATTTCTGATGCCCCGAGTTGTGCACTGTAGAATATACGTAGCAACCTAGACAGAAACTGCAGGGGTAGATGAAAGCAAACTGCCTGGCTGACAAAAGCTGGTTTCTGTTTTGAACATCCTGAGGCAAAGACTCCCCAGCAAAGCAGATGCTGCCCCTGAGCCTGTAGGACACTGATGGGTTAGAGCTTGGTCATCAGTGTGATTGTCCTCTGTGGGATGAAACCCTGTTACTGTGGGAAGGGTCAGGTCTCTGGTTAGCACTGACATCTAATAACTCGTTCGGGAGCAGAGTGAATGCTGTAATTCCCATATCTTCCAGGGCTGGATCTATAAGCAGGGTACATTGGCGTGGCAGCGCAGGGAATCTTATCTGCAGTAGTTTCAACCAAGCTAACCTGGGAAACAATAGCAGTGAAGACAGACAGATATCCCAGACATAACAGCAGTGTTCTGAAGACAGATATCCTGGACCTAACAACAGTGCCCAAGCTCCATCTACCATCACCAAGCCACTCCTGCCCCAGCTGTACAAGTGCTATCGCTGCCCACATTACCTGGGTCGAAACAAGCACAGCACAGCTGTGCTGCACTCCCAGATCTGATTTCATATCTATCAGGGATGTAACTGCTATGTCTAAGCTGAGCACACAGTTGTTGGGGAGTGCCCCTACATACAAAGTGGGAAGAAGATATCAGAAGGTGACTCCCCTGAAAGCTGAGTGATTCTTGAAGATGCTGGTCCAAGAGGCAGCATAAAGAGGCTAACGCAGGGAGAGCCTCTGTTA
This sequence comes from Todus mexicanus, assembly GCA_013389965.1. Classification (NCBI taxonomy): domain Eukaryota; kingdom Metazoa; phylum Chordata; class Aves; order Coraciiformes; family Todidae; genus Todus; species Todus mexicanus. Next base: position 52,566 of record WEIS01023891.1, on the reverse strand, counting down.
GAAGCGGAGTTTGGGTCAGAAGAGTGTTTTGGAAAGCAGCTGCTGATCACCCCACTTATCATGCAGTTCCCATGCTGTGAAATGGTTTTCTTTCCAATGAGACTGGATAGGAGAGTGCATCCAGCTGGTAGCAGATGTTGAGCTCACAGGACTGAGAGACAGCTAGTCCAAAGCCACCCTGCCAGAACGGACATGGCAAAGGCTCCAGCTCCTCAGGTCCAGCCAGTTTACTCTGCAGACTCCACTTGCTGATTTATGGTCATGCTCAGCAGCTGCTCTACCAAGGTGCCCAGGTTTGGTGAGATCAGGGCAGAGCTCAAGTGATTGGCGATGCCATTCCAAATACAAATCACAGGGGAAGGACCTAAAGCTGCCATTTCCCAGAGGAGAAGCTCCTCCAGGTCCCACAGGCACTCTGTGATGATGCCCAGGAAACAAAGGCAGATTTAATAACAAGACCACCCTCCTTCAGGACATTGCTTAACTTGCATTCCTATCTTGAGGCTGGCTTAGAACCATCTGCTGCTCTTTCTGCAAAATTATTAGCCTCTTCCTCCAAAATGAACATTCTACTATAACACAACACCTTGATCTTTTTTCTGGCCCTGCAACTGCCTAATTCAGCTGACTGTTCCCTATTTTTGTTGTCTCCTAACCATGTTCAATTGCCCATCTTTTGGTTTGTCTTTTTTTCTTTTTGGAAAGTACTATGCTTTGGCATATGGATGAGGAACAATCCCCTTGAAGTCACAGCACATAAAGCTATAGAAGAGCTCACATCCTTTCCTGGAGACTTTGGCTATGACCATGGTTGGAAATTTCACCAAAAAGATGGCTATTGCCACCGAAATAGTTTATCCTTTGTATTAATAACAGGGTATAACATAATGTTGTGCTTGTTCCACACAGCAGAAACAAGCCCTTTCACCACACTGAAGGGATCTGTGAAAATGGCAGTAAGATCCTCTACTTACATAAATTTTCAGGCTGCTACTAAGTAAATGTAAATTAGTTAATCTGCACCAGGGAAAACCTTAGTCAAGGTACTTTAGCTTCAATGTAAGTTTTGTTATAAAAATGGGAACAATATGTCAGCCCAAGGAGGGACGAGGGGGAGAGCCCCAAAGATGGACAAGGGAGAGAAAGATTTCAGGACACTCATTGCTCAGATTTCTTCCCATTCCAGGGAACAGAACAATTTTGGAGTCACTTCTAGTTTTGTGAAGCCAAGTCCTGCCTGCCAGTATTACACCTGTATTTGGAAAAGCATGTGTCAAAAAGGCAATAAAACAGACAGCGGTGTGGCAAGATGGGGACTTTCACTTCACTTACCATTTGAAGGACACCAAAATATGACATCAGGTACCCAGATTCCACTGCTTCCAAGCCAAAGAAATCCATAGAGATGATGGAAAACATAATCATGAACAAACCTAGAGGAAGGGTTAATGAAAAACATATATCAATATACTGGCACTGCTTATAGTGCCCCAGACTCTGCTCCCAGTCACCCCCAGTATGAGTCAGTAGATCTCCCTGGGGTTGCTGGAACTGGATATAAACATGAGCAGAATCCTATTCAAAGTCAGCATAGTAATTTAATCTTTAAATGTTAACTTTTTTATCCCCCTTACTTTCATCTCTAAATAATGTGACTACGTAGGCTGTAGATTCAGCTGTTTGTTATAAACTGGTAAATATTTGTATCACCGAAGCCAGACTAACCATTAAGACAGGGAGAAAACATTTGTTCAGACAAGACTGTAACCATAAAAATAATCTGATTGGATTCCTCGCCCCTTTTGCCTGACTTGAGATTTTCGCCACGGGGAACAACTCCGTGACATTAGCCTAAATGCAGCGGTTTCACTGCACAGCTTGGCAGTGACGGCGGTGGCATGTGAAATATCTCTCATGTGGACTGACAGCAGTGTCGACACAAGTGGTCAGAAAGTATGGACAGAAACAGCAGAGGCTGGGGCTGCTTCACAATTAAGGCAATTTCTGGAAAGCGGAACGGAAAACGTCCACTCCCTTCATCTCACATGAGAATCCAACAGCGTGTGTTTCTCTCGCAGCCAAACGTACACAAACACGGGGACACACACTCCCAGTGGACACAAAGAGCCACCAAATTAAAAACATTATGACAAAACACTGCTCTCAAAGAGCGGGATGGGGCAGGAGGCCTCTGCCTCCCCTTGCACACCTCAGATGGACCAAGAGTAAGAAACTGGGGATCTCTGGATGTGAACAACCCCAGAACATGCCAGTCAGAGAGCAGAGAATAGACAACCCTTAGGGGTCCTGCCCTTCCTTGTAGGCTCCTCTGAGGTACCAAGAATGGATAAATGGGGAGCTGCTGTCCTCTCCTTCCTGAAGAAAACGGAGCCCAAGAGGCAACAGGTGAGGACTGAGAAGACAGCTTGTGGCCTGATGAAGTGAATCATTAATTCCGTGGCATGGGAAGGATTTGCTGGCACTTCCCAGTAGCATGAGGAGGGACATCAGAAATTGCTCACTAAAACATTGCGGACAACTTGGACCCCAACAAACCAGCGCAACTCCACCACATCCAGCAGCCCAGTGGTGCTGCTACCACTGGAGCACCTGCAGCAACAAAGACCTTCTTCCCAGCACCCCAAGCCTTTGCCTGGAGGGAGCACCACCCTCCCACCCCAGGACCTGCCACAAAGCCTTTATGAACCCCACCAGAGACACCTCTTCCCCCTTTAACGGGGGCAGCTGCACCCTGATGGCCCCACGGCGTTGGGCAGAGGGATGGGGAGCAGGAAGGACACCCAGCTCTGCTGCTCTCCGGATATTTGGAGAAGGTGCCAGGGAGCTGGGGTTCATGAAGATTTACGGCTTTGCCACACCTCTCCGTGGAGAGCACCCCGTCGTTATCCAGTTCCTTTGAAATCATTCTTAGCTCAAGCCAGTTTAAGGTAACATGCAAATAGCAGTATTTACTCACAACAGCCAAACCAAGCAACAGAGTTGCACATGTTTATAAAAGCACACGTGAAGAAATGAAAGAAAAACCACACTTCGTTTCACTTGCAGGAAGATTAGATCGAAGCAGACGCTCACCCTTCATCCTGCTACCCCACTGCAGGTACCACCTAGGAGGAGCTCGACCTTCCTACATACCTGACGCTTCTTCCTGGTACCACGTGCCAGCTTCTACAGCTCCTCTCCCCTTTGAAGTCCCTCATTGAGTTAAGGCAGATTTGGCTGTTTCTTCTCCAAATGAGCTGATTTCTTTCACAGCAGAGGGATAGGCTGTGCTCTTTAATTAGCATTATAGATTGCACAGCTCCCCTGGAGATACAAAGGTCTCTTCTTTAGATGGGTGCCACCCCCTGTGCCTGCAGGTCACTTAAAGCTACCTGGTCAAGGAAGACTCACTTGCCCTCCTTTCTTGCAGCAACTAAGGAGGTATCTCCCACTAGCAACGCATTTCTTGGTGAAACCCACAAGGCGAGGCCCAGATTGAACTCAAAAGATTGCACTGGAACAAGTGTTTCACACAAAAATCTCAGCAAGTCCCATCTGGGCGGGCTGCAGGTCAGCTGAGTGCAGCTGCCGGAGGAATGTACCTATTCTGGGGTGGTCTTGCTGGGCTGGCGTGTCCCCAGGATCTTCTGGAGACACCAAAAGCCCATGCAGGAGCTGCCCAGATAATCACAGGATCCAGGTATGGTAGAGGTTGGAAGGGACCTCTGGAGATCATAGTGTCCAGCCCCCCTACTCCAGCAGGGTCACCCAGAGCAGGGGGCCCAGGATCGCAGTGTCCAGGCGTGTTTGGAATCTCTCCAGAGAAGGAAACTCCACAACCTCTCCGGGCAGCCTGGGCCAGGCTCCAACACCCTCACTGCAAATTAGTTTTTCCTTATGTTCAGATACAACCTCCTGGGTTCCAGTTTGTGCCTGTTGCCCCTTGTCCTGTTGCTGGGAACCACTGAAAAGAGTCTGGCCCCATCCTCTTGACAGTTGCCCTTTAGACAGTGATAAGCATTGATAAGATCCCAATAAGCCTCAGATTTTCAACAGGAGAAAAATGGACAATGGCAAAAAATATTCTCAGAAACCTCATCTTTTTTTTTTTTTTTTTTGCAAGAGTCTAAATAAGGGATGAACTCCTAAGAAAACTGGGCACGAGGGGCATGAGCACTTAGGGTTCTGCAGCAGAAGGCAGGTAAATGATTTGCGAGGTGTGGTAAAGATGAGAAAAAGCACTGAGGAGACACAGGAGTGCAAACCGTGTTTTCAAAAAAAGAGATGACATGCCATCTCTCCAAGTAGCCCGTGGCTTTGGAGGGAAGCTCAGCAACCCTTACCAAGAAAGAGCTGGTGTGAGAAGGCGAGTACAGTCTCTGGGAACCCATCTCAGCCCTTGTACGTTGGACTGCAAAGGCGAGGGGATGCTGAGCTCTAGGGCGCACTGCAAAGTACTGTTCCACATGTGAAAGAAAGTCCTTTTAAAAATGGGATGCAGATACGAAAGTGATCATGTTAAAACCAGGTTTTCCAAAGGGATGAGGCAGCCAAAGACTCACACAAGTGGCTACTTATCAGTATTTTCAAGGCCCTGGTGATTTCTGCTCAGTAAAAGGTATGTTTGACATTTTTATCCTAATGTTTTCTTTGCTTTCTCTTATCTACCACAATGCACGAGGCTCTCTTTTCCCAGGTCAGTTGAGAATGCAATTTGGCTGTGCTGGAGAGCCCTGTTGTCCATCCCCTGGCAGGTACTCTCCTGCAAGGGGCACAGAACCTGCCTTTCTGCTTTTATGCAACACAGGGAAGAGGTTCCCAGCCCTGCAGCCTTCCCATGGGGGCTCTTTCAGTCTCGAACAAGCTAATTTTAGACAACAATGAGATCCATAAGGAACTGAAGATTTTCTTCTGTGTATATCACAAACTTGTTTACAAAGTAAATAGAGAACGGTTTGTAATTTGGGTGATCTAATTAATTATACAGTTGCAGTCTGGAGATGAAAGGTAAATCAGCTCACGAGGAGTTCAGTCTCCAGCTGCGAGCTGCAGAGAAGTAGGGGATGGCCAAATGCCCTCGAAGCTACCATCGTATGGTCAGTCACCTCAAGGGAAGAGAGACCTGAGAGGAGAAGTTGTGAGGATTTTAAATGCTTCTCACTGTAGCACAAGTGCTATACTTGTAGCAGTCATGCCTCAAGGGACCCCATTGCTACTCTTATGGAAATATTCCAGCCATTTCAGTGACACTGGCCCATGTCCTGCTTCAGTCTCAGCTTCACCATCTCCATCCTCTTTGCCTAGAAGTTCCCTTGCAGTTTTGGGCAGGAGATGCTTATTTTGGTCGAACGCACATTTTTGCTGTGCGCAGGAACAGAACATCTGCTGCAACAGGGAGGAATTTGCATTTCGCAGGGATCACTTAAACAACGTGCATCTCTCCCGGCCTTTGGAAAAAGGAGAGTGCAAAGGAAATTACCGTGCAGAGATTGCACAGGGATGCAGTCTTAGGCATTTTTAAACACAGTAATGAGTGCTGCTTTAAGCTGAGAAATGAGCCCAAATCAGCAAAGAAAACCCTCTTAAAACATCACCTGATTGTCTCTTCCTGTGAAACAGTGTCATTTTAGAAACACTGTTTAAAATACCGTCTTAAAAGTTTAGATTCACAAGAGCCAGAAAAGCCCGTAATCGGAACAAGCCAGCAGTCCATGGAGACTGCAGCCTGTTTCCAGAGGTAGGGGTGGGACCAACTGGCATCATTGATCTCAACCAGTGACAACTACAGACAAAAAGAAAAGAAAAGAAAAAGAAAAATCCTTTACTTCCCTGAATACTATTCTAACGGCTCCAGTTGGACTTGTTCTCCCAGAGCCTTAGCAAGGAATAATAGATGAACCTGACTGAGCCCAAAAATGTCATCCTCTTCTGATTCAGCCACTCTCCACAGCCAGATCTACTTTCATTTGCAAACTGAATTTACAGTTTACAAATGAGAATTTAATTTGAAAATTACATTTCACATTATTTAAACATCAAGGGCTTTTCCAGACGTAGATGGATTGGAAAAAACCGCCAAGTATAAAAGCTAAGGTACCTTAAATCCTCTCTTAGGTTCCCTGTTTAGAAGAGAGGTGCCTTAGCGTGTTCAGATGTGTGATGTGCGCATGTTTTGATCTGCACAAAGTTCAGTCCTTGAAAACACAATCTAGAGAAACTGCACTTTTAGGTTTGACCGGGAAAAGTCCCTCTGTGTGCAACAGCAGAGAACATCACCCTGTCCTTACACCACCACTAACAAGGCTGACATGCTGGCTTGTCTCTAGACAAGCAGCAGGGAGAGAAGCTAAGGGGTTGGCAAAATTAAAGCCTACTAAATTATGGCCAAGGATACATATAACCAGATAAATTGGAAGACATGGACTGTGCCAGGAAAGCAACTGAGTCCAAGGGAGCAGGGAAACAGGCAGGTTTGGGATGGGTTTCAGGTAGCAGCATGTTCCACGACACAAAACCCCAAGCAGAATACGTAAAGAAGAGAAGAACAAGCATCAGCATCAATGTGCAGGGGAAGAAATGCTGTGGCTCCTCTGCAGCTGATGGCCAGAGCAACCACAGCCTCTCATCCAGCAATATGTTGAGAAAAAGGTTAGGATACTTAAAATCATGAAGTAAAATCAGGAAGGATCTCAGTGTTTCTGGCAGAGTACACATGATTTCCCTCTGCTCTGAAGTGGTTACAGCCTAAATAGAAATGACAGGCCAGAGGAAAAAACATTTACAGCCAGGACTGGCGGAGTAGAGAGATGAAGCGATTTGCCAAGAGTCACAGAAGCAGTCTGTGACAAGTGGTCTGGTTTACATTAAGTCCCAGGGCTTTGACCCAGTGTAGCTCAGAGCATTTGAAAGCACCCAGCATCAAGTCAGAAGCTGAATTCTCCCTGTTCCGTGGCCTAATGCAATGTGCTTTCGGTAACTTGAGACAGGTCTGGCCTACAGAGTATGGCATCTTATTTTAAATACATCAGGAGTCGTAGGTAATGCGTGAGACTTACCTATGGGAAGCCCAGCAAAGACCTTGATTATGAAAATTTCCATTACTCCTGGAAACTTCATCAGGCGTAGGATTTCTCTGATGCTAAACATGCTGCCAGACTGTGATGTGCCTACGGAGGATGACGTATTGATTAATACTCTATTTATACAGGTTGGTGGCAGGAAGCAAGAAACTCAGCTCATGTTCACCATCACTATTCGTGTGCTATTTATCAGAAACATTAAATACTTACTGTGCTCCGTCCCATGATGGTCTGACTTTGGTTTAGCCTGCGACGGGATCCAAAACATTGCTATCGTGGTGTTTATGAGATTTCCCACCAGCCCGACATACGTGGGAACAAAAATGCTGCAAAGAGAAAAAATACAGGTAAGTGGATAAATATCATAAACAAGACATTTATAAAGCCTGCACAGGCTTTGGCATATGGATGAGGAACAATCCCCTTGAAGTCACAGCACATAAAGCTATAGAAGAGCTCACATCCTTTCCTGGAGACTTTGGCTATGACCACGGTTCGAAATGTCACCAGAAGATGGCTATTGCCACCAGGATAGTTTATCATTTGTATTAATAACAGGGTATAACACAATGCTTTTAAATCTGTAAGTATCAGAAGAGAACAGTTCAACCTGGTTGAATGAAGTTTAGAAATCTTCCCATGGAAAACAGCATCTGCTTGTTAGGATCCTTCTAATCCCACATTTCATTCATCTAAGTATCATCTCACTCCTTGAAATTTCTCAGCAAAATCAAACGAAGTTAAGGAAAGTGAAGAAAGTACTTGAGATGATTAAGGATGGTAGAACACAGCCCGGCCTACAACTAGAACTGAAACCATGGAGATACAAAACCACTTGAAAAGGAACCGCAAAAGAGAACACAGACAATTTACGAAACCTTCTGAGGGGGTGAGTAAACAGCACTTCAGTTGACGCACCTACTTTTCTCCAAATCAACACCCCTTCAACTGTCCGTCAGAGCCCCAAACATTGGATGTTTAACAGAAGTGGGGCGACATCCTTTAGATGTAGACACAGTGAACAACTATTAGCAGTAGTTGTACAATGATAAATAGGAACAATTATGACTTACCTAAAAAACCCCAAACACAAACCATTGACTCAAAGTCAACAGAGTCAATAATAAATCCTCAATTATCACTGTTCTCTTAAAAGGGAAGATTAGGAAATGACTCCTCCTAGTCTTTAAGGGCATGTGGGAAGATTTCAAACTCTGAAGGGCTTTACCTCTGCCAAACACAGGTGGAACAAAGTCCAGGGTTGGAAGACTGAAACTCAGGGGAGTCGAGCTGGAAACAAAGGGAGGAGCGTGTTTTCTTTTTAACACAGAGAGCAATTATCCACTAAACCAGCTCATTAAAAGTCTTTGTCATGGGAATCATTTCAGTTGAAGGGTTTCATAAAACCCGTGCTTGAAACCTACTGCAGGACGCTGGTTTGGGATACGAATGCCCAGCAGAAACACCATGGGCTGGTGTCATGGTGGGACATAAGACTAAGTGATCATCATGGGGCATCAACATTTAAACACTTTGGACTTAAGCAAAGCAAAGCCTGGATTCCACAAGAGAAACTTTGGAGCCATGTGGGTCTGTGCAGACTTGGAAGCCACCGCACTGTCCCTGCACACCCAGCAACCCGCCCTGCAAAAACAAGATGCAAAGATGAGCTGTGAGCCACCGACTGATGCTCCCTGTGAGCCTGCTGATAAAGGGCTTCTTCTTGCCTGACTCTCCACTGCTCCTTTCCCCTGTCTGACCATGGCGTATGTTTTGCATGGAATAACCGGCAGCGCTAATTGTAAAAGCCTCAAGTTTCCTCCGTACAAGACAAAGGTGTGGTCTGAATGTCCCAGAGCAAGATAGTCAAGGATTGAGATGCAAACAACCAAGAAAAGCATCAAAGAGCAAATACATACATATAAAAATACATGTATTCCCGCTAACAGCAGTGGCAAAAATCCCAGATGAATATTTTAATTCTCATTAATTATTATTAATAACAACAAAGTCAGATAATATCTTCCTGCAAATGGACGTAGTGCAGTAATTTAGACCTGCTGCCTTCCATCAAGCTGTTCTGCTAATTACCCTGGACCACAGAATTAGTCATTTACTGGATCATTATTTTTTATTTTTAGTGTAGCAGATTGCTGCTTTCTGATTTAAAATTATCTGCCAAACAGTTCCCAAACTACTGAAATAACTTTGTGGACCCAAACTTTTATCCAAGAAATCGGGAGTTTCTACTTTGCATTGCAACATAAAACAAATTTACTAACAAAATGGAAAGGATAAAATAGTCAAAGTGAGTAGCCGCAGCTGGTGTAATGTTTTTTGAGGTTTCTGTATTTCAACCTTTCACTCTGATACGGAAAAAACACATCACAGAAATTTTCAGTGGACAGAGAAAATTCCTTTCCAGTCCTACTTTTTCCTGAGATTTTCCAGAATCCCACATGCCAAATATCTTCAGATCCAAGAAGAACTACAGCAAACAATAAGGGAAGGATCCTCCTATAAAACTAGTAAGCAAACGAGACTCCACTGTAAATATATGACGGACAATTCATTGCTGTGCAGGGGAGAGGAGAACCTTGACATTTTATGTATTTGGGAAAACCTGGGCTTGTCACAACGGATCTGTGGCATTTTATACAGCTGGACTCTGAAATGAGAGAAATCCAGTAAAATAATGGAGCTCAAAATGATGTTTCCCAGACAGGTCTGAAGTGGTCAAAATCATCTGAAAATCCCTTTTCTCAACCGCAGCTTTCTATAAGTGCTTCATCTTTTCCCACCTATTAAGTGGTACCATTCTGTGATGGAAAGGTGATGGAAGTACAACCCTGGGTTAGCTGCTCCACAGTCTCATGCTTTGGCAGGGATGAGCTCTGAAGATGGCTATAACGCATCTGTGTCCAGAAAACCACCTCTTACATTTGCTTGTTTGTTTAAGAAGGATGAAGTGAAACCAAGAGTTGTAAAAATGCCATATCAACACAGCAGGTCACTAACTTTTTTCAGACGTATCTTCATTTCTTTTTTTCTGCTGTTTCCAACACAACCCACGAATTACAGACGATGATGTCTCCTGTGCCACTCCTCTGGTACGGCATCAATGGGATGCACCCTCCCACTCTTTCAGTGCCAGGCAACTGCTTTACGAAGCAGAAGTGCCGGATGGCTTTCCTCACCCATCAACACCTCCAAACCGCCATGAAGATTTCTCTGGGGCTTGGCCAGGTGCGCGATGGCACACTTTTGTCTTTTCCTGCTATAGGAAGACATGCAAATATTTACGCTGTCGTGTAAAGGAACACAAAGGCATGTGCTGAATCATTATTTCTGGCAGCAGGGAAGACAAAGGCTGGTGGGTTGAGCTGACAGTATTCTTGCAATGATGCTGACAGGAGACCGAAGGCCAACGCATTCACTGGGGAAACTGGTGAAGTTGCAATGCTGCTGCTGGATGCTCAGCTAGAGCTGCTCTGTCGCCACTGGTGGGTAAAACTCTACCCACACACTCGGGAGATGGGTGGAAAGGAGGCAGGGACAGTTCAGAGGAGTCTAGCAAGCAGCAGGAAAGAGTTTGCACCCCACAACAGCCCTGATGAACAGTGCTTTGGCAAGGGGTACAGTGATGCTGTTGCCACCAGCAGAGAAAACAGTGGGGGGTTAGCACTGATAATCCCTCTGCTGTGCTTGCTGGACCTATTTCTGCAGGCTACGCAAGCGGAGGACCCAGGGCCAAGTTGTTGCTCAAATTTCTTACCAATCTGATGAGGAACAAGTGGTACAAACCAGAACAGCTAAACTACAGGCAAGATATCCTGACCCCTCAGCAGGGATAGGAACAACTGCTGGGTTGGCAGCTCCTGCTGCACAAGACTTGGCTCACGGACAGTTTTGTTGTTTTTTGGTTTTTTTGGTATGATTTAAGCATGAAATCTTATCTTTGCTGATATCAGCGGGAGTCCTCCTGCATTCAATTTTGCCTGTTTGACTTCTCAGGAGGAAGGTTTGCCAGGAAGGGACACGGTGGCACTATTAAGACAAATGAGGCACATTAAGCAGGTTGCTCCTGCGGGACTTTTTCCCATCCTCTTCCCCTTCCTGCCTTCCCTCTCATCCCTCCCGGCTGTCCGCAATCCAGCCATGTGAAGCCAGAACAAGCCCTGCCAAAACCAGCAGCAGATTTCCTGAGCAGGGAGGAAGAACAAAGGACGCGGGCAGGACTAACACAGTTAAATTAAAGGGAGCGAAAGGGCGCAGCAGCTTCAGCAGCTGAGATCATTGTGTGGCCTCTTCCAGCTTCTCGCTGGTTAATAGAGGTTAAGAACCTTTACTGTCCTGGGCTTTATGGTCAAATAACCTCGGGTAAACTTCAGCTGCATACTTTAGCAAGTTCCTTGCAATTCCTTTGCTTCTCTTGCATCTGGAGAGAGAGTCCCCTGATGACATTTGCCAGCAGCCTTCCTCATTCTCCTTCGGGGTTTTCTGCTAGCAAAGTTCCTCTCAGGTTGTCAGCTAAGGCCACAGCTGCCTGCTCTTCTTCATAGGTTTCCAGCCTTGCCATGAAAAGGAGAAATAAAACACATCGTCCTGTCCTGCATGGGACTAACTTGCCCCAAGGTCCAGCTGCCAGCAGGGTGCAAAGCCATCGGCTGCAGGAAGCAAACACTTGAACTAACAGCAGGACTAACTTTTGCCAATAGGAATAGCTGCAGCTTGCCTGGACTTAAAGCTATCAGAAAAATAGGAAGAAAACATGAGTAGAGGGACCTGGATGCCAGGAGCCCATGACACCAACCAAACACTGCTTAATGAGGTAATAAAAGCCTCTCCTTTCCATTTTCCTGAGGCCATTAGGCAGTTGTGGTGGGTTCATTAACAGCATTCACTACAAGAGTTTTAAAGGGTTTCAAAAAGTAGCATGGCCAGCCCAGGGCACACTTGCCATGAGACCAATGGTTCAAGGAAGGTACAAGGCTCACTTGGTAGCCTGTGATTATGTATAAGGGATACGTGGTTGACAGCTACAATTGCCCATCTGGAAACTGCATCCTTAATGCTGGTGGGAAAGCAGAACTGATGATGAAACCATTAGTAGTAACGTCATGGTAAACAGATTAAACCCAGAGAAAATATCAGCATTCAGAGCCAGCTGGAAGACAGTTGCATTTCTTCTCATCTAACAGTAACCCAGCCTCTGCATTTACTTGCAACTGTAATCGCAATGTCCCCCAAGCTTCCCAGGGGAGGCGAAGTGAGGATATGCTCTATATTACTTCGCATTGATCCATCACCATCAATTAGTTTGAGACAAACAAGCACGATCAGGGTTGAGTTTCTGAATCAAGACGTGAGGCAGTGACACAGGTGACAGCAAGGGTTCCCAGGGGCTCCCCAACTCCTGAAAGAGAGTTTCAGTGGCTCTGCCCTAAGTGTAGCACAACCCTGAAGTCAGAGGTGGCACACATGAAGCATCAGAAAAATCTGGTGAAGTTTACAGCAAAAGAAGCCCTCAGATAGCAGGACCTGGTCAAACAAGTGTGTGTAAGTGTATACACACATGTATGTACAAACACATATGCAGAGCATTTCCCAGTAGCTTTGAAGCAAGGCTTGCAGCAAGACTTCTATGACAAATGCAATCTGACAAAGGTGTGCACACCACAGGGAGATCAGGCAGTGGCACAGGAGCAGGAGGGAGGCCACTGGCCAGGCATTTACAGGCAGGTCATATTTTCAACTCACAGATGAGGACGTTTGAACTGAGTCCCCACTGGTTCCTGCCAGTTATAGCCCCCAGACAAGCACCAAGAAGCGATGGGCATCGAAGCCCCTCGTTTCTACCAAGGAAGGTGACAACAAACCAATACGGGATGCAGTTTTGGGCTACAGCCCAAATTCCAGTCCCTGCTCTGACCTTGCTGGGTTGTGATTCCCATCTTTAGTTTCCTGCCTGAAAAGGCTGAGACAGACCCATGAGGGGCTGCTGCCAGCTGGGAGGCTGCGTTCGGGCTGCGTGTGCCGCGAGATGGTATCCATCGTTTTCTGATTAGCATTCCAGCCACAGAGCCCTGCTCTACAGAGCCCAGGAGAAAAACGCGCGTGTGTAATTGCACAATTAAATGCCGCGTCAATACAGTGATTCTTTCAAGGAGGAAGCAGTTCCCAATGATTCCCTGAGGATTAAAGGATCAATGTGTATTTCAGCAGTGAATGGGATTGTGTTTGTTTTCTTTCTCTTTTTCTTAATAAAGTCAAAGTTGAACATGGAGAGAGCACAAATTGTTTTTTAGTGACTCACTCCTACTTCAAACCAGCGCTGAATAAAGCGAGCATTCATTGCCAGCCCAGATTCCTTAAAGAGCTCAGAAAGGACTTTCCAAATATTTCTTTGCTTGCAGTCCGGCCACACTATCCACTCAGCCACTCACACCCTTCGAGGGGCAGCTATAGGTGATCAACAGCTGGTGAGTTGAAAAGAAATCAAAAAACCAAGGTGAGAAAAATTCAGGTGAAACCACACCACCAAATCATGGTTTCCAGTAACTATAAGAAAGCAAACAGTCACCACTGTGTTCCCCATAACTTAGCGATACATAAACTTAGTGCATAGCTTATTGTAAAATGTGTTGGTTTCATTCAAAGAACTTTGTTTTACTGCCTTGACAATTCTTGCTGAGTGTATTTCATTTCTGACCCATCGTGGTCTGGTCTATGCTGTTGAGACTCCTCCTAAAGACAAAATTTCACCACGGCTTCTTAAGGAAATGAAAACACAAAAGCCTCGATCAAAATAGATGCATTGAGCCTTGGAAAATTTCACACATTTCCTAGGATGTTCATGTGAATGTACAGAGATACTCTGGCTTCCACAGCCCAGGGCTAGAAACAGAGCAGGAACACTAACGAACCCAGACAGTCCAGCGCTCGGCAGGCTTCAAGGCAGCCTGGCCAGTACCACCCAGCACATTATCCATGTCTTCAAGAAGAAAGCAAAAAAACCCCAAACCTTCCTTTCCACACTTCCCACTCTCTGTCCTCATGGAAAAAACCATCACACAAAGGCATGAATAAGCGTGGCACGAGTCCTTCCCTCTGGTTCTCCTATCCAAGCCAATGTCCATGTGGAAATGGCATGTGAAGTGAGGAGAGCAAGTTAATGCCAGCTGCAGGAGTGTTAAATCCCAAGTGGGAAGAAACACAGCCACCCAGCGATGTGTGCTGGAGAAAGGTGCCTTTTCTCACTTGCTTCCTCATGGTGAGGTAGGTGTTACACAAGAGGCAGGACAAATCACCTGGGATAAATCACCTCGCTGTAGCCCCTCAGTGGGACTCCTTTGGTTGCAATTTTCCCATTATTTCACTGGGAGTCTGGGATTTCTCTAGAGACAGAATGTAAAACCTGAACAGACACCCACCTCCACACATGCATCAGCAGGAAAAGGAGGGAGTTCACTGCCCTGATGCAATAGGAAACCATGACCCAAAAGGGTGTCCCTTCTGCCACATATGCTCTAGATGAGGAGCTGCAGAAGTTGGCTTCTGCTGGTTTGGGGAGAGCAGGAGGCTCTTTTTCTCGCTCCTGTGAACTTGACATCATTGCAGGCTGTTCACAGAGGTGGTGAGACTTTGCGTCCGCACCCTCTGCAGAGCCGCTCACAGGGTGAGAATGAGTCACCCGCAGACAAGTGCTCATTCAAGTGCTTATTTCTAGTCACAGACACATCTGGAAAATTTGGGTGGTGGGAAAGGCAAAAAAAAAAAAGATGAAAGGAGATATAGACACCCTGCATCACCCATTTTCGTCAGAACTGGGCAAGGGAGGGACACTGGAGATTGGCACTGGTGCATTAGCAGGGCAAAGAGCCAGGAGAGCAAAGGCAGAGGCACATCAGAGCTGCCTTGTGCTGGGGACACCAGGACTGGGATGGAGCTCAAAGTCACCAAAGCGACTCCTAGCTTAGCTTCCCTTAAGGGACATTTGCTCCTGTCTTGTCACCAACACAGCACAAGGAGGGTTGCTTGTGGGACTTGATACTAAACCTTGCAGAGAAAACACTTTAGGTCAGCGCAGGGCATTGAATAAAAACACTTGAGCTTCTTCCACAGGTAAACCCCTCCTTTGGCAGAGCTCTCTATGCTCTGTGTGAACGGACAAGGTTGGCTGTCCATCAGGGGCTCTGCAGCCACGAAGCAATCTGCCCCCTGCAAGCGCCTGCTGCAGAGAAAATCCCAGCAATGAGAAGCAGCTTGGACTAAGCAGCGCTCGTGGCAGCCCCAGCTTAAGCGTGGCAGATCCTGCTGCCAAGCTGTGAAGGGGATGGTTGTGGCAGGACGCTAATTCCCAGGCAGCTGGAGCAGCCTGCCTGCGCCAGCCTGTCCTGCTGCCTGATCCAACACCTTGCTCTTCCCAGGAACTGGGCTAATTGCCGGAAGAGGCGTATCAGTTACCCTTCAATAAGACGTGGGTGGATTTGCATGCTTTGCCCATAATCCACCACTAATTTCAAGTATCATTTATCCCTGCGCGCTCTTTTCTGATATAACACTCTATTTCAAAACACTGCACTTTGCCAATTCAAAGCTTGCACTCGTACGTGTGGTTATTGCTTCTACTTATTGCCTGGCACAAGACGGTCCCACCAGCACCTTGCTGCACCCAACGCCTGCACAGTTACATGCACTTATAATAAATGAGGAATGAGCTGCAATCCCCAAAGGAAAGGGTTTATAGCTGCTGCTCGCCTCACGATACCTCCGTGGTATCATATCATCCTGCTCACCTAGAAATGGAGGAGCCTACTCAACGATGAGGAATGAGTTGCACTTCCCAAACCGGGGCTTGCAACATCAGGCTTTGATCCCAGCAGTGCTCATACTGGATGAGCTGGGGCAGGTCAAGATAGGCATCAGAAAGTAGGTGTAAGTGGTCAGTCCACACAACAGGCATCCCACCGGTGAGGTCGGGACATGTGCTGTTCGATCTATCTGTGAATGATCTGGAGCAGCAGTGAGGTAAGAAGGTTTGCTGAGGATATGCAACCAAAAAGAGTACTGGGGAAAAGAGCAGCCAGTGGGGAATGGTACATGGCCCATACAGGGCTGAGGGACTGGGCAGTAACATGACAGCTGAAGGTCAGTGCAGATTAATTCTAAAGTGATGCATGCAGGGAAAACAAGTCTTAAATTCACATATAAAATGATGGTTTCTGAGCCGCTATTATTACTCAAGAGTGAAACCTTCAGACTATCAGACTACTCCACAAAACCATCAGCTCAGTGCTCAGCTAATCAAACATTAGGGATTACCATGAGAGAACAGCAAGTGAACACACAACCTCACTAGACCATTGTATAAATTCCTGGTTCACCAGTACTTGGAACAGTGCAGGCAATCCTGGTCCCCTCCTCTCAGAAGGTATCTAAGAAGCGGGACAGGCTCAGAGGGCAGCGACAAGGACAGTTCATGGTTCTTGCTTTTACACCTGATGAGGTTGAAAGCCTTCACCCTAGGAAGAAGATGTCCGTGGGCATTTCCACAAGAACTGGAAAGCACCAAACAAAGCTGTTAGAGACTGGTTCAAAACAAAGAGAAAGGTCTAATTCTTCCCAAAATACCAGA
The DNA here is from genome assembly GCA_013389965.1 of Todus mexicanus. Lineage (NCBI taxonomy): Eukaryota > Metazoa > Chordata > Aves > Coraciiformes > Todidae > Todus > Todus mexicanus. The sequence continues at coordinate 35,850 of WEIS01023891.1, read as the reverse complement.
TCACGTTGAGGTGCAAGTGCCATTTCCTCCTCTGCAGCAGGAATCAAACCCATGTCTCCCATCACCACCTCACGAAGCAGACAGGCTCATTTTTGTGCATTCCCTGGAAAATGCTGCTCTTTTCCTTAAACATTAAACCCTTAAACATTCCAGATAAATAAAAAAGAATAACCACAACTCTCACTTTGGACTTGGGACACTCCGTTGGGCAAGGGTAATGCTACATTTAGTCCAAGAAATGTTCATATATCTTACCAAGCAACTGTTTAATACAACACAAAGATGGAATCCCCCTCATCTCTTAAACATGGATTTTTCCCAATCTTTTTCTTGCATTCTCCTACCATATAAAGTAATCGCACTTTTTTGGGGCCCCTCCTACCTCCTTATTCTTCTTCATGGTGGAGGTTTGCTTCCTAACGGGTGTCAAAGCCCTTAAGCAACTTTTTTTTTTCTTTAATTAAGCAACAAAAACTGTTCTTCCAAGCTCAGAATGTGGTAAATTATTAAAACACTCACTTTGGGTGTGTTGCTGGGTAAGGACTCCCACACATAGACTGGTTAGAAGGTGAGCAGTGCTTGCTAGACTACCCCGTGACTCACCCCCGAATGCACAGTTAATCATATGTTACAGCATGTCTGACTTCATAGAGTGCTGTAGGTGGTGTGAAATAATCCTTGAATGAGTCCAAGCTTTTTCTAGCTTTTATGAGGTTACAAAGCTTCAGACTCCAGAAGACTCAGCTGGGCAGGAAACTGTTGAGGATTTGCTATAGTAACCTGGGCTGCACTCCCAGCATGTCAGGTCTCAGCTCCCTTGGAGGATCCGCAAGTTTGGCATGGGTTGGAGTTGTTACCTCTCACTGATCATGATGCACTCATTTAGTCAGAGCTGGCTCAAAGCAACGCGTGGGCAGAGCTGAATTTTGCTGCCCAAGGATGAGGGGTGGGGTCCGGGTAGCTCCTGCGAGGGGAAGGGGTAGGATTTGGCTGGGAAAACAAGCACAAAGAGAACTCTGGTGAGCCAGGACCACTGCCTTGGCTGGCACTAAGGAGATGGGTGGTGACTGCTACTTCCAAGAGGACCTCTGCCACCTTCCAAAACCAGACACAGACATCAGGCTTTCCTCAGTGAACATGCCTACTTGTCACGCTGGCACAGGCAAGTAGACAAGAGGATCGTGGGCAGACAGACTGTGCTGCAGGCAACCGGCTGTTTTGACAATGCATGGAGATGTCCCGGTATCAGACCACCAAAGAAGTCAAGATTCTTTCTCTGCCAGTCCCTTTTGCAAGCACGGCACTGGCAAGGCTACTGCAACGATCCGAGAGCAATTCTTGTGACACAAAATGAAGGGCTCCCTCCACAGCCCACACTCAAAGCCTAACTAGGTAAACAGCAAAGTCGTTGACTAGCCAAGTCTGACACTTGAATTTCATCTCTTACCAGGACCGCATTCATGTGAATGACATTTTTAAGCTACGTAATCCCTGGCAAAACGAGTTACTTCTTTACCTTGAGGTAAAGTAACTGTAAACGCAGCATCGTACCAGAGGTGCGGCACAGATGGCTCTTGCCTTGGAACAAGTAGTGGCAGCCAACATCTCCTACCTGGAGGTGTAAAAAGTCTTGCCGTGCTGCATCAAGTGCTCCAGCACCTTTTGCCTAATAAGACCTTTTAATGAAATGGAACACATTAGGGCTAATTTTGTATGGGAAGGGATGTTGCCAATATCCAAAAGTCACAAATAAACCATTTCACGTCAAGTGGAAGACTTTCTAGCATCTCACTCCAGTCTCTTTGGTTGCACAACAGGCCCCTTGGAAACAACCCTTTCTCCAGTAAAGACAAAGCCTGAGGGCTGTGGTGCAGCTGATTCGATTTCATGAAGAGTTTGACCCCAGAAAGAAGCACCTGCAGGAGAAGAGTGAGTCACTCCACTTCAAAAATGGGCAAAACCATTAACTAGAGGTCCACAGTTGGCTTGCTTGGGCAAGCTTCGTATGCTCAAAGCAGGAGTGGTCTTGCTGTTACTATAGTCACTGAACTCTCCCAATTAAGTATTTTGTTTCCCTCATCCCATAATGGTTTCTGCACATTAAATATATTCAGAAAAGAGGTTGTCCCGTATTTCACGTTTGTAAATTGTAGCTGTTTTCTCCCCTCCACAGGTTGTAGGACAAGCACCAGCCAAGGCAACAGCTATGAAAACTTTGCACTGAAGGATGTATCTTCATGTACTTTATTTAGCAGAATAGAAAAATTTGGGTTAAAAAGCACATTCAGTATTAACTGAAGTTGCCTGTGCTTTTCGGAGCAGTGAATTGAAAGCAGATTCAATGCCCTTCATACCAGTCAAGAGGAATTGCAGAGTCTTCTACAAGCATCTCGCATGTTTCCATGGATTCCAACATTTCCAAAGAGAACATGAGAACAATCTTTACCTGCAAACCTGGTGCAGCGGTTGCATTTTGATCTCTGCCTAACACACCTTTGCTCTCAGTTGGAGGTGTTCCCCTTAGGGAGAAAACACACTTTGTTCATTCTCCGCACCACATTTCATCTTGGCCCCACTTCTGAGACCACCTACAGGGCTGCTAGTTAGTATCAGCTGCGTTATGCCAAACTGGTATTTACAGGAGCGCTCGGTGGGAACCACATCTTAGGCAGCCTCACGGGCAGCCTCTCCACCCAGCCACACGCTCACGGCAGAAGCTCGCTCCATTTGTCACTAAATGATAGCAACTGCAAGCTACCCGATGGACTCGTATGGAAAACTGCAAGCAGAGTGTTTACTGTATTTTCAGTTGCGTTTAACTGCAAATTAGTAGCTGGAAACAAGGAGGGGTGAGCAGTGTGCTCTGCAGGGGTGTTGGGAAACCTCCAATAACACATTTCTGCAGCTGCAGCGAGTGAAGCGCTGGCCCTCTCAGGCTTGGGCTTTGCTGTGCTTAGGAGATTTACATTTCAAGCCACTCGGTGTTGCAAGAGTCAGAGGCCACACACTACTTTGGCAGGACATCTTAGGGAGCAGTTGTATTTTAGATGCTACAACCAGGTAACTCAAGGTAGCAACAGGTCGTGTTCTCCAGTGACCAGCAGCAGTGATGAATTTAGACTGGTGCTTGTGATATCCTGGAGCCTTGCAGAAGCTGGTTGCTTTCAGTGCACCAAAAAGGTCCAGAAACAGACAAACTGGATGATGAGGAAATTATTTACCTTTTGAGGTATCTAGTGGGTTGTTGGTTTTTCTCTTGTTAGTGCACAATGAAAAAGAATTGCGTGATTTTGTTTCACTTCAACTTTATCTTCAGCAGAGCAAATCCATGAGAATATGGACTGCAAAGTGCTGCCAGGCCTACTGGACATACCTCTGTATAGCACCAGGGAAATACTGGGGTGTCTAAACTACAAGGATCTCCAAATCCAGGTCCACATCAGGTCTCATAACAGCCCTTATTGAAAGTTGTCCTTTGATACATACAGAGACCAGACCTAATGCAGTAGCAGCTGAAAACCTCACACTTCAAATCTCAAGATTTATCTTCATAACATCCCTGTGGGTGCAAACACCCCAGGAAAATTCACACACAGGAAAATTCAGCACAGAAAACCTAAGTGCCTTGGTAAGGGTGCATAAAGATCACAGTGGAAAAGAAATACCATAAAAATCAGGTTGCTTACATGTAAGTTTAGTGCTCATACCAGCAGACCACACTTTTCTTCTACTCTTTCTTTTCCCTGGATCCCTCAAAAGGCTTCTCTGCTGCCCCAGCCACAACACTGAGGCAACAGGAACCTACAACTGACTGCACATTGCAGCACCATGGCAACACGCACCACTGCATGTTACTGCACCATCGATGGGAGAAGCACACGCATGTAGATTTTGGAAGTGACATCCCTATTACTGGTTCAAGAATTCCTCCCCAGGAGCATTGCCATTGCATGCCAGTGTCGGCTGGCCCAGCTCCATAGGAATCAGCTGCCCTAGGAACAGGCTTCGCCCCAGGGATGCATCCTGGAGCCCTGACTCAATTAAAGCACAAATTTGAGTCAGTGGAAACTTGTGTGAGGAAGGACTGAGTAAAAACCACAGGGGCAAAGTAAAACAAGCCATGCAGTTCCTGAGGAATTAGTGAGAAATGCTGCAATCCCAGCTGCGCTGAGCAGCATGGAAAAGGGGTTGGAAAAGACCAGTCAGGGGCATTATGGAAAAGATGGAAAGTCAGAAAGAGCTGAAAATGGTTTATAGGATCAGGCCCAGCATCAGCAGTGTAGATTCAGTGGTTGCCAATCCCCCTCAAACTGGCAGCACCCAGTACAAAGAGCCCAACCATAGAGCAAACACACGGATTGGCAGCAGGAAAGGGCTTGAAAGTCGTTGCTCTTTAGTAACTCAGAGAGCAGCAGCTGAGGAAAAAAGACGGTATGAGTTCGGCACCAAATCCTTTACCTTTAGACCCTCTTCCAGATCAAGGCTGGGAGTTAAACTGGCCTCAGACAAAGGGAATTTGTTTACCAAATGACACAAACTAAGCACAACTTACTGTATTTACAGATACAGCCAACAAACCCTGTATTTCAACTACACTAATAATGTGATATCCTAAAAGCAAACCACCACGGGATTTGAAAGCTTTAGGGATGTTCTTTTTGGATTGCTTTAAGTCCGGTTAATACTTGCCTTTAATTTCTTCCACAGATCTATTTCTCATAAAATCCAAACAGGACTGAAAAACAGAAGAGAGCACTGAAAGATTACTAAACATGGGGAAAAAATCATCCCAGAGGGAACATGAAAGCCATCTGCCCGAGACTCTCTCTGTGCTCGTCCCGCAGACATGGCCAGCAAGAGACAGATGCTCTGGTGGCGAACCCTGGTCTTGGCTAGCATCAAAAGAAACTGCACATCCAACCGTCCAGAGAGCGTGTTTAGCTAAGAGCATATTAGCCCCTAGGCTAGCCAAGGCTTTAGTGGTTGGAAAATCCCAATCGTGAGTGCTAGCTGTAAGGTGGGGGGAATAATAAAAGAAACAGGGAAAGATCAGGCAGGACAAGCCTGAACATGTCCAGTTTGTCCTTCCTACGTTACAGTTATATCCTCATTCCTCAGAGCAAAAGGCAGTTCAAAGAGACAATAAACTCCTTTTTAGTCTTGCGCTTCGCGGGAACGTCACAGAAACGGAATTGAAGCGGTTCCCAGAGATAAGGAGACAAAAGAAATTAAACCCTTCCCAATAGCTACCCTTCGGTAAAATATCAGCAGAGAAATAGAGGCACCGCTTCAGACATAATGATGGCATTCATCTGAGGAAACAAGCCTCACCTTAGTGGTTTCAAACGGATTAATTTACTGTACTGCTCCTCAAGCTCTGCAGCTGCTTCCTCCCTGCGCATTGCAGGAACATTAGCCTCCAAGGCTCATACTAACTGCCTTTTAGGGGATGGATAGTATTTTATTGTCAGGAAATGTGATTCCCATTTGGGGTACAACTTACTAAATGCTTCAGTTTAGGTCCCAAGAAATTTGGGCTGAAGCACTGTAGACCTTGGGATGGCTCTGGAGCAGGCAAAGAGTGAGGGACCAGGTAAAGCAGCCACCAAATGGGGCGTTTCCACCACTTTTCTTTAACCCTCATTGGACACAAAAGATACAGGCTAATGGATGGTTAGAAAATAAATAGAGCTGACAGGCAGTAAGCACACTCACGATGGACCTGGGAGGTCTCCAAGGACATACCCACCCCATCCTGTCACCCTCCCAAACCAAATGAAGCAAACCCGAAGATTCACAGCATAATTACGCCACAGGGAGCAATTAAGTGCCAAGGGGAAAATAATCGGATACGCAACTAAAAACATGAGACACTCAACAGCTTCTGACAGTGAAACACTTGACAGCAGCAATACTAGACATGGATGGGACAGGCAGAAAGAAAAGGCTCCATCATCTACTCCCAAGCTTCCTAGAAACCATTAAGTGCTTATGTTGAAAGGTTACTATAAAGTGAAACAACTTTTAATTTTTAATTTACTTCACCAAGGCTTTTATAGAGTATAAAAATCGCCCTGCTCATCACCCCACCTCTGGGGTCTCATTGCCAACACACGTTTATTGAACAGTAACAAACTTCAGTCCAACATAGGACAAACGTTCTTTCTAACCATAACCAGGCTGCATAAGAACTTAATTAGCCAACGGGAAAGCCATAAATACTCCAAACTGACTCAGTTCGGGTGCACTGGATTTTTTCCTGCCTTTCACTGCGTCAGGGAACTTCTTTCCACCCTCCAGCCCATAGGAAAGGGGTAAGTAGCTAAAGGAGTCAGTGTGTATGAATAATCAGGGAGGGACTTTTCCAGAATAAGGAGGTTGTAATGTGAAAAAGTCTTTCTTCTGGGGTGACATTTACACGGCTGAGGGATGACATAATAAGTCCACAAACAAAAAAGGCTTTATACTCCCAAGGCAGCTTTCGAAGCTCTCCTCGCTGACTTGGTCCTTCCCTTCCGTGCAGAAGTATCACATTTTGGGGGCAGGAATTTAAGCCCCATCTCCACCAGGTCAATTGCCATCTCTGCAGCCATGGCTTTATCTCATTCCTTCTGGCTAACGCAATCCTACAACCCACGTTAATGATGCTATTTTACGGGGCACAAAACTTCACTGTAGAACTGAAAGGATTTATTTCTGCTCTGGTATGATGGTACATGATGCAAGCAGAGCCCTGGGTGACAAACTTGTTTGCATAGGAGATCCATGAGCATACAGCTGGAGTCACCTTTAAGAGGCAAGACCAGTGCCCGGACACCAGCTTGCAGTGAGGGAGCAGAAAGAGATGGTACAAAGAATACTGAAAAAGCAGCAGCATGCCAAGACACCTCTGCACCCCTCATCCTCCCACCCAAAAATAATCAAGCCCCTGTTAGACATTTGGGAGCTTCTGAAAGAGCCAAAGAGAAAAGGAGCTGCTAAAGTGTAGCCAGAGGAGCTGCGTGCCAGGATCCATCCTTGCCAAGGGTGCCCAAGCGCTGTGGGTACCACTGAGGCATTGACCCAGCGCTGGAAACCCAGCTAGGCTGTAAAAACACGATGCAGATGCCCAGACTAAGGCAGAACTAATGTTTTGCTTCCAGCATGGGCCATTTGCCAGACGTAGACTGCTGAGAGTTCACCTAAACGCATCTGAAACTCTGGACAAAACCCTTCATTTTGCAGGTCGTTTATTTTTAAGGAGAGGGCTGAGGAGTGGTCTCAGGAGTCAGGATCAGGCAGCTCAGACCCCTGCAGAAGAATGTCCAGGGACTTTCAGAGCAGTGAAGCAGGAGCTACATGAACGATGGATGCTGGACCAAGCCCAGCCTCTCAAGCCTAAGGGGATTTGCTCACACCGCCGGGAGCGGGGAAACCGTTTCTCACCAGTATAGGAAGTCAAGCACTTGGCAACAAGGGAGGCAGCTCTCCCACAACTCCGGTTACGCAAACAGCTGCCTTCTGCTGGGTTTCAACATGCTTCACTGCTCCAAAAATAATTTCCTGCTTGCTTTGATACCATTAACAGGAGCAGAGAGCGCAGCGCAAGCGGTCATGCTGCTTCAGGCTGGATCCAGCTAGCCACCAGTTTCTAGAAAAAGCCCCAATTTCCTTTTTTGAAGAGGGGCATGATTACGCAGGAGGGAAAGGTAAGTGGGGCAATGGCGTAAGCCCTCTCCTCTTTGCCCACGAAGGGTTTTAATGTGAAGTTGGATGAAAATACCTACCACCTTTGTCCTCCCAGGCCTCTTTCCAGAGCTGAGATTTCCCAGCTCCTACAGCTCGTAACACTTATGGCATAAAACCAACACTCGGCAGCCAAGCAGGAATTAACGCCAACATAAAGTTCAATGACAAAGTCACTGCTTGCTGGGCAATTGGGAACTGTACTGGTCCTGGTCAGAGCTCCCCCACAGCACCCAACATCATGCCTTCTTTCATTCCCCACTGGGTGACTTTATGTCCCCTTTGGGGGCTTGTTGGAGTGATCCCAGTCCAGCCCAGTGCTTTGGGAACAGCAGCACTTCCCATTCTGAGCCGGACTGGAATTTGGATAGCAAATTTTGCCCTAAGGTGCATCAGATTTCCTGTTCCCTATTCCCAGCCCAGGCATCTGCATGCCCCTTCCCAAGGGCCTGCCTTCAGGGGACTCCTCCAGGGGTTTTCATCAACAGTGCTTCAGAAACCCTGAGAAGTACAGAAAGTTAAAGATGCCAAGGCCCAGCACATCAGCATCACACTCCATAGCCTGTGGTCCCCCAGCAGCACAGCTCACCAACCTTCCCAGCTCACAGCCTTGCACAGAGGTTAGCTGGGATCTTCCAGGTGAAGTTCAAGTCATGTTCAGCAAAGAAATGAAGCAGCAAAATAAAACAGAATTTTAAGCCCAAAGAGCCCGTAAGGGTCTGTTTCATCTGATCCTCACCACACAAGCCTTACCAACCTTTTCTTCCCACAGTAACTCTTTGAGCCACACAAGGGCTCAGGAAAGATGTCCCTCAGTCGTGAGTAGAAGAGTGTAAGAGGTGATGAACCCAGCACTGCTTTTGGGGAGTCCTGTATAGGATGGAACTTGAGGATGACACCTCCAGCTTTCATACATGAGGCAAAATAAGCATCTAAGCTGACCCAAATTCCAGGTGGGTCCCCTCCTGTTGCTGTCACAGTAAGAGAAAATAACCCTGTGGTGAAGGTGGCTCCTCCACTGCTGCAGCACCTGAGCCGGGTGAGAGGACAGGACTGGTGGGAAGAGTGTGCAAGCTGGTTTCCATGCTCAACTGACCCATGTCTGCAGCTGCTGCTGCTCCCACAGCCCAAGGGAGTGCAGATAAGCAGCAGTTCAGCTTTTCCAGACATAGCACAATTCCTGTTTACAGCCTCCGGGCTAGGCTTTTCAAAAGGAGCAGCTAGGTGTCTATTCTTGCAGGAAACCAGGTGTGTAAACAGTTCAATTAATATACCCAGCAAACTGAGCTCTAACACAGCAAAGAGGGCTAGTGGAGACAAGCCAAGAGCACAGGAGCTGAGGGAGGAAAGTACTTTTAAAGAATATGTCTAATTAGAGATGGGCCTGGGCCAAAAGTTTGTATTTGAACACCTGGAATAGCCCTGGGGACCTGGGGAGTAGAATTGTAACCTGAACCAGATCCACAGTTTGTAACTCACTCCTCTCCCAAACGAACTAAAACCCAGCCGCAGCCCCAACCATCACACAGTCTGACCTGCAGGGCTCCAACAGCCAAAGCCTGGAAATCTGGTTTTCTACTCTTGGCCAGGTTTTGGCCAATTCGTTGTGCTCAGCTGCTGGTGCCCTCTGTCCTTCCCATCCCACACTGCCCAGCACGCTGCTGTGGGCCCCCTCTGCCCACTCCAGAGTTCGCTGTTACTGCTTGGCAGCATGCCCCTGAATCACTGGCTCAAGGTGGAGATGCCCGTTCAGTGTCTGATGGTACGTCCCCATTTGTTCCAGTGGCCATGGCATCCCCAGCTCTGTGACCAAGCCTTGCTTTTCATTGTACTGCCATCTCCCTGCCCTCACAGGCTACAGCTGCAGCTCCCAGCCAAAGCAAGAAGCCTGCCCCAACGCAAAGCCAAGCAGCTCCCTCCAGTCATACTGCAAGTCAAACATTCACAGCGACCCTCAATTTTGTGCCAAAGCCGCAGAATCAGGGTTTGTTTTGAAGGGCAGAGCCTCTATGGCGGGGAAAAGTTCCCTGTGCCTTGCAGAAGTGGCAGACTCCTTTTCTTTCTCTAGGACAGAACACTGAAATTCACCCACATCCTCCCATCTCTTTTGAATGGAGATTTTCTTTCTAGCAGAATTCCATTTGGCAAAGGAAGGACAGCCCCATCCCCATAAAACTGTCATGCCACAGGCACGTCACACATTTCAGACAGCTTGCAAGGCTGACTAAACATTTACTTTTGGATGGCTCATTTCCAAAGTACAGAAATAGATGCTTGTCCACAATAAGAGTGCCTGGGTGTGCCATCTGATGGCTTCACTGCTCCACTTACATTCCTGCGCCTTCCCTCCCACAGGGTGCCAGCGCTGCCCGGCGCTAAGCTCGCTGCCACACGTCCTCCTCTCAGGGCAGACCTGCCGATAGGCGAGGAGGTCTTATCTCTGAGCTTGATTATTTTTGGGAGGTATTTGGCAGTCAGTTTTGCATTATCTGACCTTGAGTCCTGTTAGGCTGAGGTAGGTGACTAATGCACGTGGCTTTTGATTGCTTTCCCTTTCCCGGTGGGCAGCTGGCCTCTCACCAGCACAGAATGGGATGAATTGGCACAGCTGGACAAGGGTAAACAGGATCTGCTCATGCTGGATGCTGCAACAGTCAAGGCAGTGTTTGTGTTTCGGAAACCTGTTGAACAATTTAGCTCCACTGCTATTCAGAGCATCTCTGCATCAAGGATGTACTCTTCCAGCTACTGCAAACCCTTCCCTGCCATAGCTGAATCTCTATCCCCAAGAAATAAAACAATGAAAAAAAATCAACCGGGCTTTATACAAAAGCACAGGAAAAAACATCCTGAATCCTTGAAGGGCTGAGAGACTCCATCTGCAAAATGCCTGCCACACAGCACCCAGGCAAAATCAAAATGATGCAACTTTTGGTAGGACAGGCAGATCACAATCAGGCAATTACACATCCCAGACCATGTAATCACATGCAACGAGAACACACGTGGGTGTAGTGCGAGGCGTGAGCCCGGTGTCACCAACCACAGGCTCCTCCGCTTACCCTAAAGAAGTCTTTCGACAAATGGTTTTAATTTTTTTTTTTCTTAAACATCAATAGGTCCATCTAGAAGTAGGTCTCTTTCTGCCATGAAAAGTAATTCCTGGAAGACTGGGAAACATCCAGGACTGGAAAACATCAGCCAGAAGAATCAATCCATCATCTGTCTCATATCCAACTGTGTCTGGACAGTCGGAAACAGGAGGGAAAGGAACCCATCACCCACAGTATGGATAATCTGTTATACAGCTTTATGTCAGGAAAGAGCCTTTCTAAGCTTCTGTAGGAAGTAAGCTTAAAGATCTGACGCATGAGCATCCTCAGCTTTAATAACCATTACTGCCTTTCATCCCCCTTTTTTTCAAGTCTGAGAACAGCATTTAAGACTTTGGCCTCCTGTAAGCATCGCTCAGATGCTCCCCAGATGGCTTTTCCAAGGGGATTTCTAATTATTTGGGTTTTTAAAAGAAATATCCTGCAGGAATCTTTTAGGTTTCTGGAGGTTTCTTTCCTTCCTCTACAAATTTCTTTACCCAGAGCTTGATTTAAAACCAAACTCAGAGAAACACTTCCAATGACTTCAACATGTCTCAGATCAGATACCCTGGGGTAAGAGAGAAATGAACCAAATCCCAGGAAAATAAAGATGGTGCTGACTTCAAAAGGATTCACTGTGAAGTTCTGTAAAGAAGTAATTAGTCCAAAAAGTTTCAGCCTAGAATATCACAGAATAAAGGAACATTTAGTAAGACTGGGGAAGTTAATACTGCAAAAAGACCACAAAGGATTGGATGTATAATCTCCTCTCCACCAAGAAAAATAAATTAAAATCGAAGCAACAATTGCTGTGGTAACCAGTAAACAAGAAAACCTCAAATATTCAAAAAGATTCCAAGGTTTCAGATCCTGAACTACCTTAAATTGATCAGATTTCCAAAAGTGCTACATTCCTATCCTCTGAAAACCCACGTTAGACATCCACAGTGGGAGACTGAAAGAAAAATCACAGCCATTTCTGGAAAGCCTCATCACAGAGAGACTGGAGAGCACAGCAGTGTCCTTTATGCATTTGTAAAGCAAATTATTCTAAAGAAGGTAAAGGGTCCATAACTCTCCCAGACCATCCAAACCAGCTCCCAAGCAGCAGTTAATTACAATTACAAGCTACTCCTCCAAAGCTTCTGCTCCATACACCCCAAAATGGGTCACGTAGCCCCAACTCCCACAAACACCAGCTGGGCAAACTGGGAGCACTTCTGCATGTGCTATGGCTCAGACCCATTGCTGGCTCAACAGAGAGTGCACTGATGGATCTTCACCACGGCGTCTGTCCTCTCAGATCACACTATTACCACTCTCCTCCCTCTTGGATCAGCACCTCTGCTTGCCAGTGGTGTTTGAGGCTATTTGGTGCACCACTTGGCAACAACACAGGACTCAGCCCGAGGGGTTGGGAGCCTGCAGTCTGAACGCTACGGAGAAATTTCCTGATGCTGGAACTACCTTCTCCCTTGGCTGCGATAGCCCATGGCTTCTCAGGTTAAAGAGACAAGCCCCAACAAGCACTGGGGTTAGCCTGGAGACGGCCATTCAGAAACTCCTTTGCCCTCTGGCTGCTTTCACTGCCTGAATGCTTCACATACCTTTGGCTCTCACCATTAGTGGAGTGGCTGTGAGCAGGGTTTCATAAAGAGGCTGCAAGGAAATGAAAACCCTGGGTGGAGCTGCAGAAGCTGGTGTAGTTCATGCAAAGGTTATACTCTTTTTTTTTTTTTTTCTCTCTCTTTGAGCACCCCATTTGAGCAGCCTGGCCTTCACCCAGGGCCATGGTGAACCAGCACTTCATGACAACAGTGTGTTGCATCTCTCCATCCACTCAGCAGCCTCCCGTTTGTCCCCTCAATCTGGCAGCAATGGCCAAGAGAAGCACCAGGAAGGGTTTAATATCCAACCGCAAACTTCTCCGCAAGGGCTGTTCTTCCACCTGCCCCATACAGCAGCTATCTTTCAGGCAGAAGGAAAATAGGAGAGAGCAGCAGCAGTGGATGTGTTGTTCCCTTTGCCTGTAGCGAATGAAGGTTCACTTTAGAAATACTACATCCTTCCAGTCCAAGCCCCTTGATGCCCTAATCTTCCTGCTCCAGATGACCACTACATCTAAAAGCACTAAGCCTCTCTCATGCAGAGCTTCACTCCTCAGCTCCCCAAGTCCTAACTCCTCCCAGGCCACCCTTCACATGCCAAATCCACACATTTCCATTCATCCTGGCCTTCCCTCCCTCCCTTGTCTGATAGTCCTTCCCACACAAGCACCACATCCTTCCTGCCCCAACCTCACCACATGTCTGGGTTCATTTACCAAAGTGGATCAGAATGAAATGTAAGCATGACCCTTCGAATCTGAAGAATTAGGAGATGCAAAGGAGAGAGTTATCCATATGAACGTGTGCAAGCACAAGATGGAGAAAGATTGTGCCACCTAGGTCCCTCTAAGCTTCAGCTCTGCATCCCCTATACTTCAGCCCCCAGTCTCTAGGATTTCCAAACCACTGCACTCTACGGCTGGCTGAGCTTGGTTTTTTTTTTCTACTGCTTTTCTGACATAGCCAAATGCTGGTGTTTGCTTTTGATAAGCTATTAATAATAATAATAATAATTAAAAAAGAAACAAGCCCCCCAAATGGGATGGTAGCAGGGTTCACAAAGGCTCTGCCTACCCAGGACACCAGGGGATGAAAAGGTGGATACATCCAGGAAAAACTGGATGCATTCCCCCAAGGTAGGAGATATTTGCATGAGCACATCTTGTGATAGAGTCTGCATATCTTAAAAGTATTGGGAGAAGGAAGAAAAAAAAATATTTCACTGCCCCATGAGTATGAGGAACACCAGTGCAGAGGGATGGGACAACTCACTCACATCACAGGAAAACCGCAGCAGAGCCAAGTCCCAAATCCCAGTTCCGAGACTTAATCACAGTCTATTCTGAGCTTTCTGTTTTCTGTTAACAAAGAAAACACTATTTCCCTGGATTTCAGCCCCTGGCGATACTGCTGGATTTGCTGCCCAGTCGTGAAATATTCCAGGAGTGGGAAGAGCAGATGAAACTCCAATGAGTCACGAGCAGACACTGCTTCATTGTGCAACCTGCATGGTGAGGGGCACTTTCAGCCCTCCAACTTTGCCTCCGCTAGTGAGACCAGACCCAAAATACCTTGTATCTTTCCATAAAATTCCAGTTTGGGGGGGGTTATTTTGTTTCCTCTGTTTTTTACACTTACTACTTGGGGATATTAAGTCTGGCTTGACAAGACCAATTGGCCACAACCTCAACGGCACCTTGCAGAAGCACAGCTACTAACCGACCAGGCAGGGCACCGCGCCACACAGAACCGGCGCTCCCAATGCACTGGCCAAGGGGAACGCTGCTCAAACATCCGTAATTGCTTAGTAGAAGTAACTTCACAAACACATGCTTCTGATTGCGATCTAGCCACCACAAAACAAAGTTTTGCTCACCCGCCGCCCCCTCACTTTCTGACTCCAGGCATGGGGTGGCGAGGCAGGGCAGCTTCCCCTGGCACACAGGCATGATGGAAGTTGGAGAAGGCAGCAGGGAAGTCTCCTTAGCTCCCCCAGAGATATATTTTTTTCCACCCCTTTATTTCCTCACTGCCTGTCTGCTGGGGGAATCACTGTCAACCCCCAGAAGGACACCAGGCAAGCCATGCCAGGAGTCCTTCTTCCCATGGCTCTTGTGCAAGTCAACTCCCGCAGTCCCCAAATCTCAGCTCTCTAAGCAGCACAAACAAGCCATACAAGGAAGTTCTGGGATACGTTCTCCCTTTATATTTTTTTTTCTAATGTCTTTTAATCATGGTTTCCTTTAGAAGATGAAACAGTAAATACAAAAGGGCAGAGTGGCCTGGGAAGATGGAGGGTGCTATGGGGAGAAGAGGCAGGTGGACATCGCCTGTGAGCTGGCACAGCCACTCTCAAAGCCTTCCCACCAAATCCCTGCAGAAATTTCAGTGGGAATGAGGGTTTTGAAGCAAAACAGGGAGCTCTTGACAAAGCTGGGGAAGGGGGTGCCAACCAGCAGGCCATTAGCTCAACCCAAGGCTGGCCTTCCCCTCCCATACCCTATACCCCTGAGGGCAGCCACAAGCCGTGGGCTCTCCCTCCCTTGAGCTGCTGGCTCCTGCCCTGAACCCCACTCTTCCTCCCTTGGGAAAGGGCCCCACCTATGGGTGAAGGGCCAAAGAGGAGCTCTCAGCCCCATCATTGTGCCTCCCTACACTGAAGTTCAGACCAGGGGCTGTAGGGAGAGCACAGAAGAGCCAACTTCACCGAAGGTCTGCAGCTGGGGAGTGAGGGCACCTTTGCAGTGTCCGTGGGATCTTCCAATGAGGAAACAGGAGAAAGTCAGTGGACACAAATCTAAAACTGGTGGCGCAGAAGTGATAGGCGGGGTAGAGGTTTGCAGGAGGGAAGGGCTGGGGATGAGCTTAGTGCAACACACAGCTCTTCACTAAGGCAGCACAGACAGGGGAAAACGCTCAGGACCTGCATCCTGGTGACTTCTGGTGTGTTCACAGTCCAGCATCAAACTCCAGGACTGTAAGCAAAGGCACAATGTGTTGATGGGCAGAGGTAGTGTTTTGGGACTCGGGTATTAAGCAAGCAAGCAGAAAGCTTGCTAAGTAGGCTGTTCCCTGAGCTGTTTCAGGCCTGCTTCATGAGGAACGTAAATGACGCTGCAGAATCACCCCTGCCTCGCCATCAACCACACAGAGTCTGAGCAGCAAATCTAGGTGTAGCTGTCTCCACTGTAGATGTCTAAGATTAGACAAACTCCACCCAAAGAGCACTGAGGCATTTCTCAGGTTCAAAAATAGGTTAAACAAGTCATCAGAATTAGAAAGCTCTGGTTCTGCAAATAGAGAAGGAAAAAGTGCCCTAGACCTGACCTCTGAACCAACCAGTTGTGGAAGGATGATGTGCATGATCCTCTATCTAGACCCAGTTAACTTGGGCCTTACAAACAGCCTTTGGGACTGTGCCTTCCAAAACTAAGACTGTTGTCATAGAGAGTAAATGAGAATAATTTGGGTCCTCTTTTTCACAGATAGCCACAACTGAGGTCTTCTGCACCTACACCAAACCATCAGCTCCTTGATGAACTATGAACTAGATTCTAGGATTCTATTAGGGAAGAACTTTGCAGAGTAGAGTTGAAGGTTGGACTTGATGATCCCAGGGGTCTTTTCCAACCTCAAAGATTCTATGGTTCTATGAACAGCCCATTGGCTACTCCCACCCCATCTCTCCCAAAGCACGTTAGAGCTCAAACCGACAGTGACAGACCACACTGCAGCTCATGGACGACTCCCTGGCAGGCAGACACCACCTCCCTCTCCCCAGCATCCCTTGATACAACGGACAAAGCAGCGCCTGTACAAGCGTCACAGATCCATGCTGCTTGGCTGATCGTCATCATCCCATGCGGAGAAATACCACAGTTTCTACTGGAAGGGAGCAGGAGCAGCTCCCAGCAGCAGAATGCCCTGCTTTGTCCTGAAACAGAGCGCAACCCTCTCACCCTTTGCCATGTTCCCACCCGCCTTTCCAGCTCCCAACCTTCAGCCCTTTCAACACCCACAGTTTTTCCACTCTGCTGCAAAGCGATGAGAAATTCCCTGCCAGAGGACATTGTTCAAATGGGTTATTGAAAAGAAATGCAATTCCCTACTCCGGGCAAACAAGCTCCTTCTTTTCCCCTTGAGGAAAAAGGATAATAGCACAAGCAGGGGAAAAAAAAAAAAAAAGAAAAAAGCTATCCCCAAAGCCTGCTGTAATATTAAATAAGAAACCAGAGGGGCTTGGCCAGGAAAATCCCAAGTTCAAAAGAATAATTGCTCCAAGAGATGTAAGCCTAAGCTGAGTCACTAAAATGAAGAAACCTCTCCTAGTCCATAGAAAGCAACAGATCTTGGGTCACACAGCAAAGCTTCTGTATGTCCTTGTTAGAAAGAAAGAAGAAAGCAGCCAAATGCAATTAATCATAACTCCAGAAGAAAGGATGAAATCTCTGTAATTAGCTACCTAGGCTCATCTTTCCACTTTTGAAGACTAATCCAACCTTCTTCTTTCACCCTTCACCTACAGCACTGCCACAGAAGTGTACTACAAATACCAACTCCCTTCTCTCCAGGGATACACACTCACCTGCAGCCTGTGGTCCCCTAACAGCTTTGCAGTCAGTGCTTAGGGAGGGGGGAACACTTGCAAAGAGCAAACAGAGCTCCTTTCTCAGTCACTTTTTGTGGATGAGCTCTCATGGAGTTTGCAGACTCTCAAGAACTAAAAGACCTCGGTTGAACTACACGAGTTGTTTTCATGCTAGGTATTTTATAGCTACAATCCTGATCCAACTGATCAATGAAAACACCAATAATAATAATAATAATAAATGCACACAAACATGAAAGCACTTTCCAAACAGTTAAGATAACCATTTGTTTTACTAAATTGGCTTACACCACATCCTCAGGTGGTGGAAATTTGCCTGCCCATAGAAAGCACGTTCTTTGCAGTTGCAGACACTCTTCATACCGAGCTAAATATTAAGAACAAGGTCTTCGGCAATTAAATTCAGCAAGGTGAAGCCAGTTGGAGAGCAGCTCTTAATTGCAAAAGGCAAAGCCACATTCCACAGATGAAATGTGCCCAGGTATGAATAAAAATCACAATTCTTTTACTACAGCTTCATTCAAAGTTTCGGAAAACATGAATTAAAAAGTGGAGCACTTTAGAGAGAGGAAGAGCTGGAGCTGGCAGCTCAGCTTAGGAGTGGAGGTCAANCTGACTTCATCTGCTTGCAGGGCTCAATTCCTGCGCACCACCAATATCAGCCAAACCGCTACAAATCAGAAGGTTGCTTCTCTAATCCTTGTACAGAAATCTGGCTGAGGAGCCAAGCATGGTGGCAAAGCAAAGGTGGGATTTGGCTGCAGCAAAGGTTGCTACCAAACACCCAGAGTCGCTTTCTCAGCCAGGAGCTGCTATTTCTAAAACCAAACGAATCCTCTGCACATTAAGGCGGTCAGAAGGGTCCTGCCAGCACACTGGAGTTTGTCCCTTGTTACTGGGAATTCCTACCAGCTTCCAGGGGGATGCACAGATACTCAGAGAGAAAACCAAATGCTGCAGGCAGATAGGCTGCTTTCCTCAGCCCTGCTGTGGGACAGAAGAGCAACCCCAAAGCCTCTGTGATGGGATGCTCCAGGCATGAACTGCGAGCTGGAGCTGCCCTCCACCGGATGGGAGGGAAATAACCCCTGTGATGGGGAAGTCAAAAGATGCGTGCATTTTTAGTTGCATAATTTCCCATAATTATGGGCAACATTCACTTTTCTCAGCGTTACGTTTCAGGTACAAACTATAAGGGCCAGAAGCTTTCAAAATAAGCAGCAACCTGGGGAGTTTGGAAGTCTCCTGTTGTCCAAGTACCAAGTCCTGATATCCAAAAGCCAAACTACATTCAAGTGTCTTTAACTAATCAACCGAAACAGGAGGTTCTCTCCCACTGCTTATTGTTCTATAAACCAGCAACTGATGCACACGCTAGAAAGTGAACCCCCATAAATTTTTGCTAGATAATAACACTACTTGAATGTTGATGTTTAAATAGGAGCATATAGCCAAAGATTAAGCTGAGAACTGAAGTAACATTTACTTGCAGACAGTTAACACACAGAGGGGTTATAATCGTTGTATTTGATTAAAAATAATACTTAGTAAACCCCCACTCAACCATCAACATCTAGAAATACTTTATAGTCCTGAAGTAGTTAATATTAATTTGAGCAACGTGGTCTAGTGGAAGGTGTTTCTGGAATGCAGTGACCTTTAAAGGTTCCTTCCATCCCGAACCATTCTATGACCATTCTGTGGTTACGTACACTCCCCAATTTTCATTTTATGTGTCTATGTAATAACTAAACAAATCCTCCTAGCCAGACTTGTGTCAACTGGCCAACAGAGAACAAACACCAACCACAAGAGAATTAAGGAAAACCTTTTCAGGTTTAAAGCAAGAGGCAGAAAACTCCCAGGATAGTCTGCAGCAATTATTTGGCTCAACACTGCCAAGGTACAGCAGCAAACAGACTTTTCAGGGGCTGCTCCCCAAGGCAGCAAGGTTAAAGTCTTCTACTTAAGTAATCTTTGCAAAGATTTGAGATGCAGAGTAGGGTCACTGCAGCACCTGAACGCATGTGGATGCACAACAGGGTTCAGAGAGCAATGCAGGATGCCTAAGTCCAGGTAATGTATCACCACGTACAACCTGCAGTGCTTACTGGGCTAGGACAAGGAGCAGGAGGAAAAAAAAAAAAGTCAATGAGATTTGATTCCGCTGCCTAAGATCCATAAAAATTGATTTTTAAGGAGTTATGTTGCTGTGCGTATCAGGGGAGGTAGGACACAGGCTGGTAAGGTGGTTCTAGGTGGCTGTGCCAAGGCACAGGGCAGCACTGACACCTCGTGGGCAGTAAGCCCAGCCAGCCACACTGACCCCTGCCGGGACAAGCCCAACTCCTGAAAGGCAGAACTTTAACCTCTAATGATCTTTAACCTCTACCCTATGCTGTAGAGCAGCTCTAATGCTCACAAAGGCTGGAAAAAAAAAAAAAAAAAAAGAGAGTTATTTCCACCCTAACCTGAATTTGCAGAAGCAAGTGTCCACACTAAAGATTTAGAACAAAATAAATGTTCAAAATTTCACAAAGGATTTTTTTCACCCCACCAGAGAAAAGTTGGAAGCACTTTCCAGGAAGATTATGCCCATGGGTACTTCCCTGCCTGCATAGTTCTCTGACAAACCACACCTTTTGAGCTTCCTGTACCAACAATGAACACAGACTGATAAATTCAGTAAAATCAGGCATTTCTGTGCTATTGCAGCATATAAGAGAAGGTGGCAGCTACGATGTGCCAGGCTGTGGAAAGCAAACAGGGAAGAAGCAGCAGCCACGTGCTGCATCCTGCTGTGACAGGGCTAGACCTCCTCACTCTTCACCCAGCACTGTCCCAAGCTTGCTCTTTCCATTCCCCAGACCTTGCTCTATACTGAGCATCCCCCAAGCACATCGATTTCCACACGAGTTTCACACTGCTCTCAGTTTCCATTTCTCAGCTGTACAACACCATTTCTTATAATCAGGCTCAGCAGCGCATGCTGCTTCTCAGCACGCTCAGCTCCAAAGAAAAGGCAACCAGGAGGCCAACAGACTCTATTTCTCACTTCACCTTGTTCTTAAATCAATTTAAGTAGATAGAAGATAAGATTTTTGAACAAAGTCTGCTTAAAAACAGCAGGAGTAGGTCATTGCAGCAGTATGGAAAGTAAAATTTTGAGTTCTGGTGTGATCCTCTGCTGCCACCAGCAGTATGATCAAAAGCTGGCAGGGGAGCCAAAAATCCCTTAGCAGCTCCCTCAAGGGTTGCCACAAAGCCAACACTGAACAAGTGGTCCACTCACCCAAATTCGGTGGAGAGGACACCTCCCAGGACAGAGCCGATGATGATGCCTATTCCAAAGCAAAGACCCAGCTTCCCCAAAGCATCGGCACGTTGGGAAGGAGTAGTCATGTCTGTAATAACTTTCTGAGCACCTGCAGGGAAAAGAGAATAAATAAATCAATAAATCCCTTGAAAGAAACTTGCCACAGGGGCTGAGCAGCAAGGATGCAAATTTCCAGGCCACAGAAACAGTGGCTGCCACAAAACGGTCCTTGCAACCCCCGGGCAAATGTTCACGCACACCACTGAGTGGAATTGGTATAGTCCATCAGTCACAGGGAACAAAACCACTCAAACCACTCAGATAAAGCACTTCACAAGTGGCCAGAAGAGGCTTAACAGCCTATCAATGTGAGTCTTCTTGTATGAGTTACACAGACTTGTAGTAGCTAAAGGTGTTTATGTTTTTTACTAGGAACATCTAGGAAAGGCCAACTAAAGCACAACAGCTTGGTGGGTAACAGAAGGCATTTTTGCAACATTTCATTTTGAGCTATATGCTCATCTTACCAGGAGAAAGGGAAAATACCCTGGTTGCAAGAGGGCAACTGAGAAGTTTCGGACAGCGCTGCCGCCAGCAAGTGATTGTCACCCGTGGCTGGATGGTGAAGTCCAAGCAATCTGCTCAAGATCACGTAGGAGGATGGACCTGGGCCTATGGGCTACAAGCCCTGCTTCCCATAACCAATACCCTTGCTATCTCATGTTCTCATTTCATCCCTGATGACCATCAAATTTTACTCCTGTCTTTCTTCATGCTGTTGAGCCTGTTGACTTCTAGCCTGTAAGAAGATAACATCTGGAAATTATAGCAACTTGGAAAACCTCTCATCAATCTTACCTGGTAGCCCATGCATGAACACTGCTGGCAGCCTGGAGAGGAAGAGGAGTGGGATGCTGGTGGAGATAGACAGGAGCAGGAAGAAGGCACTTCCAGATGCACAGGAGAGAATTAAGGCTGCTCGTGTGCCAAATCGATCTGCAAACCTGGTACAGAAATGGTACAAGGTTGTCAGAACTGGGACCATGCAGATCATTACAAGCGCGATTACCCAGATGGATACAGTAGCACAACCATCTTACTCTCATTTAGCCACCATGGGAAGTGCTGATCAGGTTCTCAGAAGCACTCAGTTCCCAGAAGAGGACTAGATACCCAGACACTCTCTTTTTTTAGGTTTTCCAGGCACAAGACATTTCTAAGGTTGCACGTGGCTATAAAACATTTGCACGATTAAGTTGTGAGGACCTGGGCAGTAAGAACTGCGGTAGTTTAAGCCTGTTCACAGTACGTTATTACACTTACATATGTCATTAAAACACAGATAAGTTACAATAAAGGCTGCTCCTACGTTGCAGTGTTTCTAATTATAATATTTCCTTTCCCCTTGTCCATTTATGAAATCTTCTAGTGTTTCAACAGGACCACAAACTAGAATGAAATTACTTTAAAATTAAATTATAAAAACTCCTGGTCTTTTTCAGCTACAAAAAGGGTCATGAGAATTGTTCTCACCTTCCAAAAATGGGACCTCCCACAAGCTGAAGAACACCAAAGGTTGTCTGGAGGTAGCCAAACCCCACTGAATCCAAACCCAGGCTCTTTGCCATGTACTATAAAAGGGAAAAAACCAAACAACAAAACAACAGATCAGGGGAAATTAAGTATTCTATACCTCAGAATAAAGAGCTTAACAACTGCATAGAGAAGACTACAACTCCAAACAAGCCCTTCCTGCACTTCCCCCTACCTACAGGTGAAACCTTCATTGGATCAAACACAGGCTGCTTAATGAAGACTGAAAGTCCCCACCCCACACCCTCCACTAATGAAAATCAGGTTGATATGATCAAATCCATCAGTTTGGCACCCTTCACCTTTGCAGCCCCACACAGCTGAACATATTCAGCTACTGCTAAGGCAGGTGAGGTCAATTTTAAATAGCCTTCCTGCCTCCAGACCCTGCACTTGGAGGAGCCTGAGCACTACCTAGGAGATGACTGCTAAGGTTTTAGAGTTGTTTTTTAATCAAGTGAGCTGGAATCAATGCAAACACATCCTGGACAAAATATTGCCTTTGCTTCTAAACTGGATGGTACACCCATAACCTGAGCTTGCAAAAAGGCACAGATGCATACTTTGAAGAGCCACAGTCCTTTAGGGTTTTTTTATTTAACAATCATATGCTCAAGGGACAGCCATTTCCAATTCATGTTTTTCTTTTGTGCCATCTGCTACAAGTTGTTTAAGACTCTCAGCCAAGTTGAACTCTCAGAAGGTGTGGAGGTGCCCATGCCTGCTTCCCTAGTACATGCTCTGCACCCAGGTCCCATAAATAAACTCTCTCAGCCTACTGGCTCAGAGCACTGCAGGTTGATTTAATTCCAGAGGGAGCCATTTACCTCTGGAGGCACAGAACCAGTGGAAAGGTCTCCCAGAAGGCACGGGCTCCCCAAAGTCAGGGGTGGGCAGGTGTATCATAGACTGAGGAGCTCACAAGAGCAGGAAAGCTGCCTGTTGGAAAAGGACCTGAGGGTGCTGGTCAACAGCTGGCTGAATACGAGGTAGCACCATGCCCATGTAGCCAAGAAGATGAATAGCATCTTAGCTTGTATCAGCAGGACTAGGGCAGGGTTTATCCCCTGGAGTGAGCACTGGGGAGGCTGCATCTCAAATACTGGTTTAGTCTGGGGCCCCTCACTCCAAGAAGGACAGCGAGGGGCTGGAATATGTCCAGAGAAGGGCAACAGAGCTGGGGAAGGGTCTAGAGCACAAGTCTGGGTGAGGAGCGGTTGAGGGACAGGAGTTTCTTGAGCCTGGAGAATAGGTGGCTCAGGGGAGACCTTTTCGCTCTCATCAACTCCCTGACAGGAGGTTGGAGCTAGGTGGGGTCAGGCTCTTCTCCCAAGGAACAAGAGGTAGGACAAGAGGAAATGGACTCAAATTGCACCAGGAGAGATTTAGGTTGAAAAATATCTGCACTGAAAGAGTTGTCAAGGCCTGGCCCAGGTTGCCCAGGGAGGTGGTGCAGTCACCATCCCTGTAGGTATTTAGAAGACCTGTAAATGTGGCACTTACAGACAGGGTTTAGTGGTGAACTTGACAGTGTTAGGTTTACAGTTGGACTGTATAATCTTAAGGGCCTTTTCCAACCTAAATGATTCTATGAAACCAGACAGATGACTCCAGTAAGTGAGAAGCAATGACTCCCACTCACAGCTTATTTATTATGCCCTCAGAAAAAAAAAACACTTCTGATCTGAACCCCCTGATTTCTGCTGGCTGCTTGTTAAGTTACTGTCCCACTGCAAGCAAGAAAACACAAACTAGATCAGCTTCACCCAGGGCCACCAGGCCAGGAAAGGGCTCTAGGTGCCACTGCAGTGCAAATAACAACCCAGCTTTTACTGCCTGGGCACACCCTGAACAGTCATAGCTTGCCTGCTGGGCAGGGATACACCTCCCTCTCTCCTGCTAGAAACTCTATCCTGATTTTGCTGGAAGACTACCCAGCCTGGCACTGAAGGCAGGACATGCTGTGAAGCAGGACAACCCATACTCACGGGCATGACTCCCAGCTGCATGAAGAGGAAGGTCAGCTCTAGGGTTGTAATCAGGTAGGCAACAAGGATCACTTGCCCCCGCTTGATCTCTGCCAAGCGGCCGCTCTCCCCCATGGTCTCATTCTTCTTTCTCGAGGCTTCTTCCTCACCTCCAGAGCTGGCTTTTGTGTTCATAGTGCTCATGGAAAGACTTACTGCAGGTTGACAGGCTGGAAGATGACACGAAGGTAAAGTGCAGAAGCTGTTCACACCGTTCAAAGCTTACAGTGTGAGAGGTGCTGAGTCAGCATGCCCAGGATTTCTTTTTCTTTTTTTTTTTTTTGCCTCCCTTTTGCTTACGTGCCAGGCAGGCTCAAAGGCAACCACACATCAAAACACAGATCTCATTCTTCAGCCTTGTTCCAGGTGGGCTCATTGCTTCCAGCACCATCACCAACGAAGTCCAGCTTGAGAGTCCCAGCCGGGTGAAAGTGGACATTGCCCCAAACAAGGACACGTGACAAATGCATCAGCTCCTTAACTCTTTCCCTTCTTTCACTCTGAAGAGGACTTAATTCTTCATGAAAGACACTCTGATTTTCTTTTTTGGAGGTTGTAAGTGAAGCATAGAGCAGAGCAGCCCTCTCCATATCCTCATGTTTCTTGCAGTAAATTTATACAGATCCTGAAACAAGAATAGGTCTTACATGCAGTTAGAGCTGCTCATCACCACCACCACCTCCAGCTGAGCCATTTTCCCTCCTTCCCCAGATGCTGCAAATTTATAAAGAGCCTGAGCCAGCCAAAAAAACCCCACAGAAAACCAAAACCAGAGAGGTATTAAATTGACAAAAATCATGAGGCAGACTACAAACTGGGGAATTAAATAAACAAGATTGGTTTGTCCTTTCAGAGTTTTGTTTGTTTGCTTGCTTGTTCACTTAAGGCTTTATTTGTTTGTCTGCCTGCTTGTTTGCTTGGGGGTTTGTTTGTTTTCTTGCTTGTTGAAGCCTGGAAGTCTAGTTGAGCATTATCTTTGCTTTAAAGAGAAAAAGCAAGCAGAGATCCCAGTCCCCTGATTTTGTAGAATCACAGGACTTTTGGTAGAAAGGGACCTCAGGAGATCTCATCCACCCTCCTGCTTATACACATCAGCTCAGCTGTATCCACAAGCTTTGAAAATCTCCAAGGAAGAGATTTTCTCCTGCCCTGAGTAGCTGGGAAAGAAGTTTTTCCTAATCTATATTTCTCAAGCTGTGGCTTGTGGCTGTTGTTCCTCATGGTATCCGCTGCCACTACCAAGAAGAGTCTGGCTGCATCACCTCTGGAGCTGTGCTTCAAGTAGTTGCAAGTGGCTATTGGATCACCCCAGCCTCCTCTTTGTTCGGCTAAATAAGCCCAGTTCCCTCCACCTCTTTCAAAGATGATGTACTCTAGACTCCTGACCTTCTTGGTCAGCCTCCCTTGGGTCCAATCCAATTTGTCCACCACCCTCTTGAACTGGGAGGCCCACCACTGGGTCAGCCTCACCAGCATCAAGCAAAGGGAAGTAACAGCTTCCCATGCACCTCCTCAAATGCTTCATTACCTGATTTGCCTTACTCCTGGTAAGCATGCACCGTGGGCTCATGCAGCATCACCAGCATTCATGGTCCTCACACTAGGGTTGCTACGTGCCCCATCTGGCACTGATGCAGCTGGATATTCTGCCCCAGGCTTGGGGAAAATTGTTGATACCTTCAACTTCTTGAAAACTTTAAGGTCTTGGTTGATCCAGCTCCTAAGTTTCATATGGACCCTCCAGCCTGAGACTCCACCTTTGGCCATGTCAGCCTGTCCCTCTAATTTAGTAACACCTCTATTCAAAAACAGGGGCTTGACTTGCCATGAAGGCTGACACAGGCACGTCAATACAGGGACACACACAGCTGTTTGCAGGTTTGGATCCAGGGTGGTTGTCAGGGCTCCCACATTTCCAACCAAGCCCAGGGAAACGGAACTGCAAGATCTCCAGGCACACCTTTTTATTCAACATGTCACCACCAAGCCCTGGGATTTGGTGAGGGCTGCCAGATTCTACCTCCTGGCAAAGGAGGGGGAAGACCAAAGGTCTAATGTTTCCCCAGGGGCAGGTACAGTATCGCTGGAGGCTGCAGAGAAACAACCTTTTGCAATCCACCACAGCATGAGCAAAAAAACACCTTTAAAGAATGACTTTGCTACAGCAATACCAGTGCTTAGAGACACAACTCGCAACACCCTAGAAGTTGGACTTTTTACCGAAGAAGGAAGATTATCCAGCACGTAGCCCAATTTAGGAAAGAATCAGTGCTCAACATTTGGTTCATCTCAGCACAGAACAATGGACGTGCCTCCTGCACTTCGAATGTCCTGCAGCACAGCACCATCCTCGTCACTCCCCGGTTTGCGCTGGATAGGCACAGTGAACAAATTACCAGCATTGAATAGACGAGTAGAATTAATGACAGAACTCTGTTTATGGAGGTTTCAAGACAACTGAAAAAGCAACTCATGCAAATGCAATGTTTAAAACTCTGCTTACAGGAACCGTTGCTGACTTGGACTTGAAAAGCATCAATATTTTGACTGGTGAGTTTGTCTCAGCAGCAACTGGAAACAGCTCCCAGCAAGGCGACCGAGGGAAGCAATGACTTGCAGATGCAGCCACTCTCCACCAGATATGAGCCTCATCCTGCTCAGGGTGTGCAGTGCTGACAGCTAACCAGCCACATGCTCTCACTCACACAGAGCTTCTTTTTACTGGTGTTGACAAGGGAAATGAAGAAAAAAAGAGTTTAAATATCAGTATCTGGGGCAAAAGACACAGTTCTGAAAAGCAAGGACCTAAACCTGGTACCTGGTGAGAAGGTAACCATGAAGAATGAGCTACGATCACCAGTCTGGGTTCCTGCACATCACTGGATGCCTCTCAGTGGCTCAGTGCCCAAGCTCTTAGCATCCCAGATCAGGCTGCAAGTAAGAAAGTGCTCTGGGCCCAACTCAGCGATCCTCTTCTAGCAATAGTCTCTTCAGGCAGGACCATTTATCTCCCCATCCCTGCACTTCAGCACGGACAGGACAAAGGGAAGAAGGTGATGGTTTTAAGTGACCTTCATAAGGCATGAGCCAAACCATGTCCATGCTGCCCTGGCCCCAAGGATACAGGGATGTGCAGTACTCTCCAAACATGATGAAGATTAATTCCGCTCCTTCTTACAAGCCGCTGAATGTCACATTTGTAGCCATCCAGCTAGGGGCCAGTTCATCTCTACGTGCAGTGATAATGCACCATTAGTGACAGATGGCACAGGCTAGCATCGCATTTTTATCGAAGGGCTCCTTCTGGCTCAGTTAGAGACTGCACCACGGGTAGCACTCGCTCACTGACAAGCCATCTTTAAAAAATTAAAGATTAATTTAAAAGCAGAGAAGGAACAGGTTATGAATAGGAAATGCATTTTCTTGGGTAAGATAAATAAAGTTTAAATGGACAGGTATTCCAGGGAGACTGCAGGGAAAGCAAGCACGGAGATAAATGTCTTGTGATGGAACTGCAGATTAGGCCATTAGTGATGTATTAAGCCTTGATGCTTACTCTCAACGTTTTTGGAGTATTTATAGTTGCCTTCCCTGGGATATCTTTTCTAAGACCTATTTATCTGGTGATCTCTGGAAAAAAACAACAGTGGGAAACCTGAGAACAACTGAAAAAAAAAATTTAAAAAATGAAGATTTACTGTTTATGTTACTTGGGCAGAAATCTTTTCTTAAATCACTGGAAACGGGAAGCAAGGCCAGCATTTGCACAGGGAGGGGAAATCCACCCACAGCAACACCGGCAGTTGAAACTGTGGGTTGAAAGAAGATAAATTGTGGGGAAATAAATCTTAAATCCTTCTCTCAACTTGCATTTTTTCACAGAGGAAGCCTAATATTATCTGTAGCAATATGAGGTACCCCGGCTCGGATTCACCTGCCCACAGAGGGTCAAAGCAAGCTGCCCAGCCTCAAAAGAGCCTGGAAGAGGGATGGGAGTGCAGATGTGCAGCCCAGAGATGAAGGGCATCTCTCGGGGATTGAATCCTCTACGAACATGAGCTGGCAGCTATGCCAAAACCCCGTGGGATTAAACAAATCCTGCTCCAGTGCAGATCAGCCACAAACCCTTGTCCTTGTGTCTATGCACCCCTACCTATGGCAAGTGTGAGAGCTGGCTGGGAATGCCGGGGAGGGACTCGCTGCCTCTTGGGTCCAGCAAAGCTCTCAGTTCTCCTTGCAAAGAGAAACTGCATTTCTGTGGGCCGTGAGCTGGGGGTGGGTACCAGGTGCGAGATGAATAGTTATGAGCGTACCTCACCTCCCTGCCCAAGAAGCAGCAAAGATAACCCTTCCTCTCCTTGCAAGAGCATCACCAGGCCACTGCACCAGAACTGGCGAGGTGTGCAGATCTTTGGAGAAGCAGAGACACAAAACCCCTTTATAGAGACACAGCCCCCTGGGAGTTATCACCCTGGTGATGTTTCTTAAGCTCTCTAATACAAGAGAGAAAAGGGACAAAATATTTCACAGCAATTCCCCAGTAGTGGCAATGCTGAATTGCCATAATGAGGGAAACTGCTCAACACCAGCCGTGGTCGGAGGGAGCCACCAAATCTGCAGGATCTGGCCCAATCCCACTCCTTCCCTAAGCCTGACACTGGGGGAACAGCTCTTATTTGTAGTCTGGTGAAAGATTTATACAGTTAAGCAAATAAGAGCATAGACAGCCTGCTATTTCCAAAATTTTGTCCCATGTTTGTTGACTGATTTATTCCTTTGTCTAATTGTGTTCATGAAAAAAAGCAGCTCACTAATGAATGGAAAAAGAGTCCACATGGCCAGCAAAGAAAAAAAAAAAAAAAAAAAAGCCATGTTTAGTTTACAAAATAGCACAGTCTTCAGGGATTTTCATAAAAACTACGGAGACAGTCCAAATCGGCAATGAAATCAGATTCCCAGTGGCTGCTGAACTCTTTTTGGCTCTTTCTATGTGTGTATTAAATTGCAAAAAGCAATTATTTATAATTTGTTTTTCTAAAAATGCTGGTGCGCTTATCCTGCCTGGCAAATTACTTTGTGAAATGGAAAAGGCTATTGTTCATTCTTTTGGTAAAGTCTTTGTTCCTTAGCATATTAAACTGCAAATCGCATTTCATCTGAAATATGGCTGGTTATTATTAACTTTTTTAATGGTAAAGCCCCAAAGCTGCAGCTAATATTGAGGCGCCATTTAGTGCTCTGGAAAGACAAAAAGAGGCCGAGACTCAGATGAGGGAGAAGAATTAGATCGTCCTTGTCTTGCAGATGGGACCCTGACAGACAGAGGCGTTTAAGGACTTCCCTGAAATCACGGAGGAAGCCTGTGAAAGAGGCTGGAGTCAGACTCCATCATCCTTTGGACGCCAGTCCCGTTGTTTAACCACAGGGCAGTTTCTCCTCTCCAGTATTCTGGAAAAATTAAACCAAAAAAGAGAACATTTCTGAGTGCTGGAATTTGACAACAAAATATGCAGCTGGGGCAGAGACTGTGTCAATTGTAAAACAGTTTTGGAAAAATCCTGTGGCCTGAATTCAGGAGAGTTACACCAACAATAACATGACCAAATAGGAAGAAAAAGCTCAGTTCTTTGGACCCATCCAGTCTCACTGGCTCCAGTAGGACCTTGCCGGGGCAGAAGCCTCTTGTGCCTGCTCACACTGAGTGGCACCTCGCTTAGGATGATTTCAGCTCAGCCAGAAGACTCACCTCTGGAGTCATCTCCCAGGTGCCGCTATGGCCATGGCCCACCTCTACCCAAAATCTCTCTTGAGCAAACAGAAACCCCTCAAGTTTCAATGAGCTGCTGCCATGCAGTGGAGAAAGGCTGCTGGGCTGCCTGGAGGACAGCCGACAGTGACCTCCTTCAAGTGAAGACATCAAAAGACAGCAAATGCCACCAGCCTCTAGTGCCCTGCTATGCTAGGACATTGAAAAATCGACACAAAAAGTGTGACTCTTTCTTTAGCAAAAGCCCAGGTCTGCTGGGTGAGCTCTCTCCCGGGTGAGGGATGAACTCCCCAGACCTGGCATTGTTCTTCCTAAAGCTCAAGCCCCACTCATTTCAAGCAAGTGTGACATGCCCATCTATGTAGGGAAGGATTAAAGGAGTGGTTTTACCATCCACTGCTGAACAGGGTCCAGGCAAAGCTGCACACTCTAATAAGTGATGGTGATGGCCCAGAAGCGATGGATGCTTCTGCTGCCTCTGTGGTTGCATCTTCAGCTTACTGGCATGTTGGCGTGACCAACCTTCAGACAACTCACTGCTGGATAACGGATGAAGCCCTTGCCTCCAAGATACACACAGTGTGCTGGCAGTCCAGGTTTCATAGCCAAAGAATATGCTAGATGTGACAAAAACGGATACGCAAAGGCACAGCTCAAGCCTCACGCTCAGCCTGCAATATGCAATATTTCCTTCAGCCGGTATTATACAGCCACCTTCTGGAATCACAGCAATGTCTGGAATGCTCAAGCTGTTTATCATTTAAATAACATTTAAGCCATTATAATTTATATGAGAATTGTAACCGACTGGGGCTGTATGGAGCTTCTTGTTGTGGTTCGCCATAGGAATGCTGCAGATTTCCTCTGCACACATTACATTCTGCACACAACAGGAGCCCCAGACATTTGCAGCTAGTCTCAAGCCTCCTGCATTTACCAAAACAGTTTCCTGTGTGAGAATCAAACAACTGCCTGATTTATAACTCATAAGCACTCAGGAGACCACTAGCAACACAATGCAACAAGAATCTCTCTGCCAGTTAGCCTTCCGACGAAGCTATACACAGCACAAACAAAACACGGATGTGTATCAAGTGGTTCTGCTAATGTATGATTCTGCATAAAGCAATTAAAGTGGGGCAAGGTGTATGTCTATAAAACCCTGCACATCCCAGACATGGCTTCCCCACACAGAGCTGGGTCTGTGTTACAGCCTCAGAGTCAGACAAATTCTTACCTTCTCAGGATCAGGGGAGACATGTCCCCTCCCTACAGCCGATCTACTCTGTCATACAGAAAAGTCCCACTTCAAATACATCTGAGAGTTCACTGGTAAGATGTCAAAACCTGTAAGGCACCATTTGTTCTATTTCTGGACCACACAACTCCCTACATCCAAGTCCTCATGTGCTAACACCAGGATCCACCATCTGGTTTTCCCAGAAATCAAACAAGTCCTGCAAATTTTCAGTTCGAACTGGGTGAGAACCGGTCCTGCCCAAGCAGCAGCTGGACTTCAGTATTTTGCAAATAGTTAAGATATATGAACCAGTGAAAAAATACTGCTGGAAAAAGGTGTCTACCCCAGCTCATTCTCCTAATGCCCTACCAGACAGCAGCAGCATTACCCCTCTAACACCACCCCAGGAAGAAATTCCCCTGGCTTCCTACCTTGGTGGGGTCCTGGAGACTCCTATTAAAACTGACACCAACATACTCAGCAGCTCTGCCCAGACTCTCTCTCCTTGTTGCCTTCAAGACAAAAACAATGAGGGTTTATTCCTTTTATTATCACCCAGCACAGCCAGGGGAGTGGTGCGTTATATTCCTCCTGAGCTTCAGCGATTAAATAATTTTCCAAATGCAGCTGGATCTACACAGGTGAAGCAACAGCCATCTCGAATCCTGCTGGATGCACCCTCAGACGCTGTGGGACTGCAGAGGGGCTGAGGGACTCATCAGGATTGCAGAGGCAGAGCAGCAGAAAATCTTGCTTAATGGTTGTGCTGCATGAAAAGGAAAGATTCTAGATTAAATTTGCAGGTTGGTTGTTAAAAATAAAAGCCATTCTCTCATCTGCAAACCAAGGGCATTTGATCTAGAAAGCAATGAGACTCCACAAACATTGCACCTCCAGATAGATTATTTTTTTCCTTCCAGAGCAAACTCACCGCTACTTGGCCACTGTCAGCTTAACGAATTTCAACTGGTTTATGTTTTCCCTTTGAACACCAACAATGACCAGCTGATTCAGTTTTACTTTGAGAAAAGCTGCAAGATCTGGATTACTTGGCTCTAGGCTGAAACCTTGACCCCAATTCACCGGGAATTTTGCCTCTGATTTCCATGCTGCCAGGATTTAATCTTCAGGTCTTTTATCCAGCTCCTTTTCTGCTGTTACTGTTACTGTTTCAGAGTCATTCAGTCATGACCATGTTCAAGAATGTGGCACACAGTTTACACTAGAAGAATTTGTACCATGTAGAAATGTCCTCATGTAGCTGCATGCTCGTTGGGGTCAGGGAGATACCTGCTACCCTGCATGTGTCTTTAATTGCACCTTTATGAAATCAAAGTTTAATCGAGAGTCAGGTACAAGTGCATCTTCATGTCTGGTCCTCCTGTCCTCACTCAGCCATACTTGAAGCTAAGGGTTGGGTACCTGGAGCTCACTGCCCTCCAAACTTGTAGCAATAGCTCCTGCAAGAAGTGGCAGATAAGGGTAACTTTGAAGGCTACAGAATGACCTAATGATTTTTCAACCTGCTCACAACACCATAGCTTTCTTCTGGCCTTCATCATCTACCAAAGGACATTACAACCGCATGTAATCAGAGTATTTAGCAACATTTCTAACCACGGCTCACGGCAGCAGGTCCTTTCAGCTTCTGCCCATAACTCAAGAACAGGTTCATTAAGAAATAGGTGTTGGTGGATGCAACACAAACCATTAAAAACCCTTTAAGTCAGTGCTACCTGTGGTCTTCCACCTCCTCTGCTTTGTTAGGGGATACAGCACTTGGTTTCTCTTTGGATCTCCGGGGTACTGAACGCTAGAGGGGTTTGTGCTGCCTGATGCGGTGGTTGGCCCATACAAATGCTTAAATGCTGTACCATATGTGACGTCGGCCGAGCTCCCGGCAATGAGCCGCAGCACCAAGTGTTCTGCGTGACATAAACATGTTTATAGCGCGCTGCTGGATCCAGGTACAATTGGTTCAGTAGGAACACACACCGTATTGTGGGCAGGGCAGCTGTATAGATATACTGCTGTAAAACAAATGTGATGGACTCACCCCCAGGGCACCTCACTGAACCACTCCCTTTGCAGGTCCACCACTGCTGGGTTATGTTTGGAGCACAATTAAAGCTTGCAGCAAAATTAATGCTATGAATCTACAGGGAGATTATAAAATGATTGCTTTTCAAGATTAAAAGGAAATAAAATTTTAGTGCTGCGTCTTCAGAAAATTATTACACTAAAAGCACATTTAAAGCTGTAGGCGAGAAGATAAATTCATTAAAGAATACAAACAAGAAGCCAGGGGGTGAGGAGGGAGGGAGAAATTATCTCATCATGCTCCGTCATCGCACAATATCTCGACACCCCATCGCAGGGAAAGGAGGGAGCAAGCCCCAAGGGAGAGACAAATAAGAAGAGGGAATCCAACTTGGGGAGTGAGTAAAGGAACAGCCAAATCCCCTTGTCAAAGAATCAGAGCAACTTGAAAAATCTAGAGGATGGTGAATATAGCCGCAGTGTATTTTATTACTCCAGAAGTACTATGCACACCATTAGATCTTTTCATCTGCAGGTTTTAAAACCTGCTCTCCCCTGAGCTGGCGGAGGGTGCAGTGGGGTGGAGAGCAGCACCCCCCCCCGGCAAACCTTACCCTGAATCACAGAATAATTAAGGCTGGAAAAGACCTCTGAGATCATCGAGTCCAGCCTATGACCTAACACCACCACATCAGCTAAATCATCCCACTAAGCGCAGCATTAAATCTTTTCTTAAAGACCTCCAGGGATGGGGACTCCACCACCTCCCTGGTCAGTCCATCCCAGGGTTTTATCCCCCTTTCTGTGAGGAAGAGCTTCCGAATATCCAACCTAAACCTCCCCTGGCAGAGCTTCAGGCCATGCACTCTCGTCCTGTCACTATCCCAAGCTGCAGGAGGATGAGTGGCTGCAGGGAGACACAGACACAGGCACACTCCTCGGAACCCAGCCCTCGTCTCCGCCGGGCCCAGCCGACATTAGAGGGCACCATTGCCCCGCACATCGGCTCCGATCCACCCCCGGGCCGGGCAGCCGCGGGGAACCGGGGGGAACCGAGGGCAGCCGGGGGGCAGCCCAGGCTTCGCCGGTGCCGTGCGAGGGGCAGAGGGGAGGATTTGGGGCACCCAGATCCCCCCTCCCGGGACCCTCGGCTAGACCGGGCGGGAATGGCGAGGGGCACACACAGGGAGGGCCGGGGCCTGCCCGAGGCTCGGCCAGAGGCAGGAATAGGTGGTCAGGGTGGGGGGAGAGGGCTGGACTGGAGCAATTAAGACTTGGATTCATTTCCTCTCCCTTGAAACTGTTTTCTAGGTCTTTGCCATCAGGATTCTTTAGACGCCCCCCAGTTCTGGCAAGGCTGTCGCTTTCACGGGCAGATTTCAAGAATCATCTAGTGTTTTGGGGGGGTTATTTTCATACTCTTAGATTTTGGTTTCCTCTAGGTCTGCATTGGGATCCAGCTGAAGATACTCCTGATGCACTTACTGCTGCTCTTGGGCTTGTTTCTGGAGCAGGCACCTCCTCTCTGCAACAGTCCAGGCCATGAACCCTCCCCTTCAGGACTTGTCAGCATTAAAAAAATACCTGTTTACTTAAGAAACGTGAAACCAAAATAAAAACCTGTATAACGGCCCCTTCACCACCACCACCACCCCCTACAGAAAGCAGAAATAACCTATGAAAAGCTACTCCAAAAATAAATATTAGCATGGCTCAAGATGAAAGGCAAAGGGAACGTCAAAACAAGCGAAATGCAAACCTCCCGTTTGATAGAGTGGCAACAAACAGGACCTGTGAGCATAGAGCATGATTTCCTAGAAATGATACCAACAGAACAGCAGGGAGTATAAATAAATAGGAGTATTTAACTGTCGCTCAAATATGACTACACAGACAGTCAACAAAAAAAAGAGCCACCCTCTGTGGTGACATAGTGTGAGCCCAAAATACTGCCTGCTACCCACTATTCCCAGTCTGCTTTCCAAGTTAACAGCACGGTGTCAGTAAGGCTTGGCACACCACGGTTCACGGAGAGCATCCTGCAAACGAGTCAGGCTTGCAATCAGTCATGAAGGGCCAGATGGTGAGTGGACTTCATCGAGTAAAGCAACATGATGGAAAGAGCAAAAGAAGAGTGTGACGAGAGAAGGCGATGGCCCCCGGCGCACTGGCAGGTCCATCAATAGATTAGGCTAAATTCACTGCTACCTTTGTGCTACCCTAATGATGCGCAGCAGCTGGACAGCAAGGCTAGCTCTTCTTTTAACAACCAAGGACCAAACGGATCATTAAAAAAAAAAAAAAAAAGAATTAAATGAAATAAAGCATTTTTCTGAGATGTTGGCTTTTGCATATTTTTGAGAATGCAACAAAAAGCACTGCAAATTTGGTTAAAACTACCAGAATTGTTTCAGGGCTCTATTCAGGTTATCTTTTCCCATTTTAAGCCCCGAACTAGTGTGGTTTTGCCTAGCTACCAAATCTAATAATTTGACTTTTTATGGCCAAGTCAAGAAATGGAAAATTCTGAATGTACACCAGCTTGAATAACTCAAAGCAGCACTTTGCTGATAAAAACACCTTGATGAGAAGCTTGGGCAGTCTGTGCTCACTTGAACAGTAACTGCAATGGGTTTATTTAAGCGGGATTTCAAAGTACCAAGCAAAATTGCCACAGTATAAATGCAAAACTGCAAATTGCTTGTGATCACACGCATAGTGAAAGAGAAGTGCATGGGAAATGGACTGACATTTATAGTGTCTCTGCTAAAGCAATTATGGAATATAAGATGTTATGAAATGAAGTAATTGCAGATGGATTGCACAGCATT